>JAAAKQ030033396.1:0-17078 GCA_010016005.3 Zanna intricata
AAATTTTTATCTTTACTAGGACTTGAACCTTAGAACTCTCGACTTCGAAATCAGCTGATTTGCGATGACGCGTTAACCATTAGACCAACCCGGTGGGTTACTCATTTTATAATTGAATTTATTTAATTACGCTTTATTTTCCTTTATTATTTCTGCAACCAGAATAAGATTTTACGCTGGTAATAACTTAAAAAAAAAAAAAATCTCCCGTTAATTATGAAGAAAAGAATATAAGATTTATGTACTTATATATTATTAACCCACCGGGTTGGTGTAATGATGAACTCATCACAAATCAGCTAATTTCAAAGTTGCGAGTTCTAACGTTCAAATCCTAGCAAAGGCAGTTAGTTACTTTTATACTGATTTGAATATTAGATCATTTCAAGAATGGTTGACCTTTTTTTTCTGCTTAGCCTCCGGAACCACCAAAGATATTACTTCAGAGGATGATGAAGATGATATGTATGAATGTGAATGAGGTGTAGTTTTCTACAGACACAGGTCGAAAACTCCTGGGAAGTGTGGTTAATTGAAACCCAACCACCAAAGAACACTGGTATCACAATCTAGTATTAAAATAACTGCCTTTTCTAGGATTTGAACTTCAAAACTTTCGACATCGTAATCAGCCGATTTGCATTGACTAGATAATCACTAGACCAGCCCGGTGGGCTAAAGATCTTATTTAATAACCACCGAAACATATTTTTTATCAAAATAATCTATTAACCCTTTAGGATCACATCTTTTCTCATCGTGATTTTTACCTCGCCACCATAATTTTCAATACTTTGGATATGTGCACCTGTTTTTTGATCAACAAAGTTTTCGCTATAATTTACTGTATCAGGTTTGTAATCAGTCCAGGTTAGCGAGCAAAGCGAGCAAGATTAAGTTTGGTTAGATTATATTTATAATTTCTCTGCAAATACCTCCAAGTACTCACTGATTTGGAAGAATTCTGCCTCTATTGTAAATGAGAGGACTCGTGTATTTCTATCGTCATGCTTGTATGCAATTCCTACCTTTTAAATCTTCTATACAATCTTATGCTTTCCACAAATGCGAAATGATTTTTGTACCCAGTCCGGTATTACGCTAGAAAAGAAATTAATGTCTCCTTTGTTCTATAAGGAACAGCATACGTGAAACATTTTGTTTTGTTTCATGACAAATCCCTTCAAAAAAACCACTGTTATGGTAACATTTGTCCAGTATTAAATTTTCTTTTAAAAAGCACAGGTTGATCAATCTCTACAATATTTCCAGGTCCACCTATTTTTGTTGTATTATATAATAATTTAAAGGCACATATTTCAATAATAAATATAATAATCATTAAAAAAAAAATTTATTTGGTTATTATTATATAAATATAAAAATGCATGTTTTTATTATTATTTTTGAAAAAAAAGAAACACATTCAACCAGCTTATAAAAAAAGATCTGAGTAGTTAATTACGCCAAACATAATTTAAATTACATCTAATATAATGACTGACAAATAATGGAAAATAGAAGATCTTTAGAGCATCACACGAGATCAAAATAAAAAAACTGAACGTAACATGAACCGTATTCTGTTTTATTTTACTACGATAAATTTGTCAACGGTAACTGAAAAATAAGTAATCCAGTTGTTTAACAAGCGTGAAATAAAAAAAAAAAAACTATGAAATAGGATAAAAATAATCTGTATTCTTGAAATGATTTACCAGCAATTAAGAATTATAAACGCAATTATTTTGTAAAAAAAAAAAATTGTTACAGAATATTAGTATTTTTTCCGATGAGTTTAAAGCTTATTTACTAGATTATTTATTTACTACATTCATAACAACGGTAAAAATCGAGGGTGATCTTATGTTATTTCCAAATTAATTTTATGAAAATCTATGAAATTTAATTTATTATTGAAATTATTTTTAAAAATGAAAGAAAGGAAAGGAAAAGAATTTTTTTAGTACTTTTTAACCCAATTCGGTTAGATGGCAATTTTAAACCAGCAAAAATCTGAAAATATAACTTTTAACTACTTAATGGCTTTTTTTTTCCTTGTGTCCAAAAAATTTAAGCTTTTTTCAAGGAATAAGATGACAATAATAGTAATAGTTATTTTCAGTTACTGACCATTTTTTATTAATAGATATTTCAGATAGGAATAGGTTTATTTTAACACATTAAAAAAAGCTATATTAAAAAAAAAATGTTAAGTAATTTAAAGTTATCAGTATTATGTTGAAGACAAAGTGGTATTTGAAAGAGAAAACTGTTAAAATACTTGCGACATTAATATTTTAAAAGAGAACAAGTATTTTACCCGTATCGTAATAATACTTATAACGAGTTACTTTTGTGGAATGCTATTCTCAAACGGACGTATTATTTCATTGCAAGCGTTACTGTATACCGCTCGGAATTGGTGAAATATTCAATCACATTTTTATTTAATATAAAATCATCTTCATTAGCTGTTTTTCATTAATACACAAATTTTCTTATTACCTGTCAAAAAGAACATCCCGTATTTTTCACTTTTAAAAATAAAAATAGCTAAACGAATAGCTGTTATTTAAAAAGCGGTGGAGAAGACTAATAAATGAACTATTTTTATAAACACAACTGTAAATATAAAGTTTAATAATTGTTTCTTATTCGGCTACAGTACTATTGCTGCGGCAGCAGCACAGACATAAAGGAAAAGTGTAAAGCGGTCGATCAAAATTTGTATCGGGGGTTTTTCAAATTTCGGGTAAAGAGCCCCAACACCCCTTGGTCCAAAAAACACAAAAAAAATTATTGAAATTTCTAGAATATGTACGTGTGTTGGCCAGTTCTTTGATTAATATCTGGGATGACGCCACATAATCTCTTCGAAAACAGTTCATAGAATTTCTATATTTAGAGCACTGATAGCATTAAATTTTGGGGAAAAAATTTAAAATGAGAAGACTATTTTTCGCTATTTTTAACTTTTAATATGTTTTATGTTTTTAAGTGGTCGTAGAAAAATGAACTTTAGTTCGATGAAAATACTTATTTCACAATTTAAAACTCCAAAGTCAATCGGATTTAGGGGTGGAGACATAACGTTATTTGTAAACAATTTTTACCTCGTACCTCGAAAACCCGTTGACAAAAAAAAAAAAATTAAATTGGGATAAATGTTAGGCTATATTATACATTCCAGCTTTTATTTTGTGGTGCCGAGGGAGGGAAGACCAAGTTTTCATTACCTTTTGAACTCTCCTGAACACGATTCTGCAATTTTTATATACATATGTATAAGATTTTCGTCCACTCTACCGGACGCATATCATAACCAATTTTGACAAAACTTGGAGGGATGATATAAATGTATTGGAAAATATAATCCTAATGATATTCAAGCAAATGGGTTCAAAGGTACCGTAGTTAAAGCCAAAAATGAGAATTTTGGGTACATTTTTAGATTGTATTTCATTCTACTGAACGCATTTTTTTTTTTTTTTACAGAATTTGATGAAACTTGGTAAAAGATAAACCTGGTAGAAATAGAACTCTTTTGATTTTCAAGAGAATGGGTTTACAGGAACCGAAATTAAAGACAAAAAACTGTGTTTTTGGAAACGTTTTCAAGATTTTCATATTGTAATTTGAAGATTAACATGTTAGAAAGCCGAAATTAGATTTTGGCGAGACCACCACGTGCGAGCTGATTTCGTAATGATTCAATAGTGAATAATTTTTTAAGTAAAAAGATCACTTGATCAAAGGGATCAAATCGGAACCAATTATTTTATTTTGATCTTTTACGTTATGGATCTATGTATTTATGGTTATGGATCTCTGTTTTATATAAGGATTTTATGTTATGGATTTTATTTTATGTTTTTTCCCCTCACAATGGGTGTTTTTTACGTTACGTATTACTAATTCCTCGTGTTATAATTATAAATAAAATCTAACCAAACTTAACCTACGCTGCTAAATTTGACTAGCGAGCTTGGGTTAAATTCGGTTGATTATATTTTTCAATTTCTAGGAAAATACCTCCAAATACCATACAATCTAACCAAGCCTAACATACGGTAGCTAACCTTGACTAGCGAGCGAAGCTACTAATTACTTTAATAAATATATTTTAACAACATGTTAGAAAAATGAAATAAATAAAAAAAACACCAAAAGTAATATTATTCTCATAAATCATTATTACATCTGTACATCAGTTCTTTCTCAACAAACCGAATTTAAAATTTCAGTAAATTTGGTTAGATAATATTTATTATCACTCTGCAAATACTTCCAAATAAAAACATTATTATAATATGAGCAATTACCAATACATAATACTGAATCCCCCCTCTCTCTCTCTCTCTGCGCGTGCGTGTGTGTGTGTGTGTGTGTGTGCGCGCGCGCGTGCGCGTGCATGCGTGCGTGTGTGTGTGTGTGTTTAGCCTCCGGAGGATGAATGAGGATAATGTGTATTAATCAGAATGAAGTGTAGTCTTGTACATCTCAGGTCGACCACTCCTGAGAAGTGTGGTTAATTGAAACCCAACCACCAAAGAACACCGGTATCCACGATCTAGTATTAATACATACAGGAAGATTTTTATATTTTTCAGAATTTTGCAAAAAAATATTACATAGTTAAATAATATTACTTAACTATTATATCAACATTTAAACAATACTAACAATATTTAAACAATATCAACATTTAAACATAATACGGTGTATTTGAGATAAAAATTTGTCAAGGCCAAAGCCGGGAAAATTATGTAACCCTTTGGCAGCTTTTCTTCTGAATTTATACAACATAAATTACGGTGAAAAGCAGTCAACACAAACGTCCTTTCTATACTTTTTCATTTGAATAAAATTTCAGTTATAAAATCCAAGTTCAAATAAGTGACAGCAGAATAAAATAAGATTTTCTGCACAACTTGTATCCTCATTTGAAGTTATAATATACTTTAAACATCACTAAAAAGAAAACGCGAGTAATACAGATTGACCGGTATTTCATTTGTTGTTATAAAAAAATATGTATAAAGAAATTTTACTGACCCGAGTCAAAAATAATTAAATTATTTAACCTATTAATATATGACCATGTAATGAAATTACGTCAATAGATAAACTGACGTAATTTCGAGCTTGTAAAAAAAAAAAATATTTTCTAGCACAATATACGATAAACAAACAAAACCCCTTTTAATTTAATTAAGAGTATTTACGCAAACTCAGGAATAACTTTATAAATAATTAATCCAGTAATTATTATTCATATAATAATCTACTTTTAACTAGTTAAAGTTCATCATTAAATACGCACAAAAGGGAGTGAAATAAAACAATTTATTTAAATAATACGAGTAGTAATAACAAAAAATAAAATAATTCGATTCCCAAATTTTCTTTCTAAGTTTATCCAATAAAAGTACTAACTTCACTAAATAAAAATGTAATGTGGACCATCACATGACTTCTTTGTACTCCTATTAAATTATATCCACATTTTTTTTTTTTAAATGGAAAGTATATAAAATTGTATTTCATTAATAACTTCTCATATTTTTTTCTGTTACTATTGAATTATTATTTATCGTAATTTTTTTTTAATTAGAGGTTAATAATTATTAATAAATCAATATATTTAAATTAAAGAAAAAGTTAAGAAAAAGGAAATGAAGTCTGATTCGAATCCTTTCAAGAGGGTTAATGTACTCTCGTAAGATCCAAATATTTCATTAATTAGAATTTTATTTCGCTATAACTCTGGAACCAATGAAAATAAGTACTACTTATGATAATATATCGTTGAAAAGCTTTCAGTAAGGACTAATTTCTGGAGTAAAGAAAAGTACAAATTCCAAGTTTTTTTTTGGATTTTGGTCTTTTTTGGACACTTTTGGTTCAGTCGATTGCAATTCAAAGGGGAAGTGCGCAACTAGATTACAACAGACCTAAATCCAAAATTTCAACATTCTACAGGGAATCGTTTTTGAGTTATGCAAGAATAAGTACGTACGTAGTACAGACATCATGCCGTCAAAATTAGTCAAAATAGATTCAGGGATGGCCAAAATGGATATTTCCGATGAAATCTGAAAACCGAAATTCTTCGCGATTACAATACATCCTTGTATAAAGAAAGTAAAAAAAAATAAAAGTTATTCTATCATTCATAAAAATAATATTTTTAGTAAAGAAACACTAATAAATTAATCACTACACAAAATCTTGTTAAAAAATTCGTACAAAAAAATTTGGGGCAAAAAATAAAAATAAAATATTCCACTACAAATAATTTTTTTGTTGTTGAAATAAGCTGCTATTTGAAAACTCTTAGAAAAAAACCGCCGGTCTTAATAATGATAACAGACATATACAATTTTTTTAAAAACAAATTAAAAAATCATTATTTGTGAAATACATAAAAATGAAATCAAACTTATGAAATATATTTTCGAAAGAATTTTTCAGCAATTTTATCAGCTCTCGTGCTGAGATAATACTTTTATAAAGAAGCTCCTCATGTTGCTTGATGAGAAAATCCTTTAAATTACGTAAAAAATAAGTATATTTCATTACTACAGCACTGAGACTTTGTCCGATAAAAGGTTTATAACATTTTTAGAATCTCAGTATATTTCATATTACTATTAAATTAGTGGCCGGCCTTTGTGTATTTTAAGTAAAACTTCCTTGTTATGATTAATATGTGTTAAGTGAACTGATTTCTAAAGATTACTTTTCTGTACTGCTCTTACATAATTACTGTTTTCAACCTCAAATAAAATTTGGGAAGAAAATCAATCTACAAGATGAATTTATCCTGAGAAGATAGACCCGAATTTGTCCATCCTCTCACCGATTTCAGATTTTTTTTTAAATGTAATTTTTCCTTTTCCTACCACAATTTAAGCGTAGTAATAATAATAATAATAATCTTACGCTGCCCAGATTAAAAACTGGACACAGAATACCAGGTGGAATCCACACGGGCCCCATGTGGTCCGCATAAACACTTGGTTGATATCAGTGTTTAATAATGTCTTAATAATTCTTCAATAAGAAACACATTATTTTAAAGACTTAAGGGAATTTTAAAAACCTTACGAAAAGAAGAAAAGCCCCAAAAAAGAAAAATTTAGTTATAAACATTATTTATATAATAGTTCCCAACTTTCATTTGCAAATGTTTAATGATCATTATATATAAATATCTGGCGCAACAATTTCTTTTCAAAATATAGAACATTAGGAACAATATATAATTTATTTTTAAGCAATTTTCACTAGAAAATAGGAACCATTGAATTATGAAATCTAACAGTCAAAACATCATTATTTATAACAAAACGAACGATAAACTTAACAAATTTCAACTAGTAATACCTTGTTGTATACAAACATAGTTAGAAACTCGTACATTAAAACTTTTTATCACACAAAAAAGCATTTCAAATGAGATTTTCATAATATTTCTACACTGGTAAGTTACATTTCTATGAGTTGATCGTTTTCTATCCTTATTTCTATCACACGAGTGGCAGGCATCTTAATTTTTTTCTTTGGTGGTTTTTCACTGTAAGAAGTAAGATCTTCTTCGAGTAAAAGAAGTAATCTTATTCCCGATCGCAGCTGTTTGTAATTCCTTATGTTGGAAAGCCTTCCTTAGGTGTGAGGCTCAGCCAGGCTAAAGCCCACCGACTTCAAAAAAAAAACAGTTCGGGGATATTTACGAATATTTCCCTCATAAGTGTAAAAAATAGCTGTTTATTCCGATTATGTCAAGTGTTCCGTAAAAGAACATCATGGGCCAAACGATTGGACAGTTTACAACTATATACGTTTACAACACAAATTTGAAAATGTAACGACAAAATCATAAGATAACGATAAGATTTCAAAACAGCATGCTGGAATGTACCTTGATAATTCCATACAGCTTAATTATCTGCAAAGTTTAAAGTTCCTTGGAATCTTACATTGCCAAATACTTACTTATTATCCTCAAAAATCATCTCATTCCTAATACGACCCTTTCTCATACATTTCACGCTCCGCAGGAACCTCATCTCCGCCGCTTGTATATGAGAATCACGGCCAAAGTTTTATAAAATCTAATTTTGTTATCATTCTTTCCTGGTCTGATCTTTCAGAGTACTACTTAACGATCCACTAAATTTAGCTAATTTTCCATTTATATCTGGTTCATATTCAAAAGGTAAGTCGCACCACCCAGTTACCTGAAGTTTACCACTTGTACCAGAATTTCACCATCGATGATTACCTCGAAACGTAAGGGCTATTTTCTGCAATAACTTTAGATTTCTGCTGCGAAATGTTCATGTTGGATTGATTTTTTATTGAGGAGATGGAGCTTATGAACTGCCTCTTGCAGCTTTTTTCACTTTCCTGTACACAATAATTGTACCATCAGTAAAAGCTAAAAAATTAAGAAAGACTCCTTATCCAAGATGTACACCGGAGTCAACTCTACCTCGCCAAACAGACATTAGCTCATCCACATATAAATTATAAAAAAGATGCTGGTGACTTATAAATAATACTAAATTATTTTTTCAAACACACACACACACACACACGAGGGATATCTCTAAAGTAACGACCGCTGGGAAATTTCTCTCCTTAAGGTTGGCGAACCTGTCTCGTTCATGTCCACGCTAGTAATGAATAGGAAAATCGATGGTGCCGCTGACTGTGAAATACGTGGAGTCATACGTTTTTAAACCAACAACACGTTAGGCTGACTGAAATTCATACGCAATTGGTTGTTGTTTACAGTGATAATTTAATTAATAAATGAAACGTCCGAAAATGGTGTGAAAGATTTATAAATAACAGAATTGATGTGCATGATAAAGAACTTTCGGAAAGACTCTACATAATCACCCAGGACTTGTTAGAAGGCATCAATAATGAAATCAGAAAAGATCGTCGCTCAATGATTTCTGAGCTGGCCCTTCTTTTTCCTGATGTTTCAAGAGCTGTTATCAATCGCTTTGTTCATGATCATTTAGGCTTCAAAAGCTCTGTGCACGTTGGATGCCGCATGTCCTAACGGAACGTCACAAAAAAACCCGAATGGGATATGCGTAGGAATTTTTTATGCGCTACACAAAAAAAGGTGAGGAGTTCTTTAATTCAACTGTTATCGGAGACCAAACGTGGATTTCGTATTGCACGCCAGGGAGAAAACGGCAGTCAAGTGAATGGCGTCGTCTTTAATCACCTACCAGACCGACAAAGATCAAGCCACACAGCAACTTATACGCAAACTGATGGCCACAGTCTTTTGGGATCGGTTTGGCACACTGTTCATTGGTTTCATGTCACATATGTCAATGTAGAATTTATATTTGCTTAATATTTTAATAATAGAGCAGGATGAATCTCTTATCGTATTTGTGTACACTCAAATTTGATATGGACAAAATGTTTTCTTTGCGCAATTGGAGAAGCGAAAGGAACAATGTAAAGACGAAAAAAATTCCATATTTTCCTATAGTTGATGACACAGCAGTCTAATTCTTTTATTAAAAGTTTCTTTGCAATTTTTACGATCATAGTTTTAGCACATCTTTTTTATCTATTTAAAATAGCAAAGTAATTGTAAATAATGTCTTCGTCTACTTTAATATTATTTACGTCAGTAAATAAAACATCGTAAATAAATTTACTGAATTAATTATAAGTATAATAAATAAAAAATTAAATGTTAATTCATATCTAATCTAAAGACCATTCCATGTAAGACGAAATTGGAAGCTGTTCACTATAATAT
The DNA here is from genome assembly GCA_010016005.3 of Zanna intricata. Lineage (NCBI taxonomy): Eukaryota > Metazoa > Arthropoda > Insecta > Hemiptera > Fulgoridae > Zanna > Zanna intricata. The sequence continues at coordinate 9,806 of JAAAKQ030033396.1, forward strand.
ATTTATTAAATAAAATATCGACAAAAAAAAAAAGTAAATATCTTCATAATACTTACAAATGTTAGTATTGAAACTGCACTGTCAAGTGTCTAAACAAATTAAAGCCTGAATATCATTTTGTTTCTTTTTTTTTGTACATAATTAAATACAGAATTTAAAAAAAAAATAATTAACTTTTAAAATAGAAACAATAACTAAAAATAATATCACTATTAAACAAGTGCTAATAGCCTAATTATGATAATATATTATAATTACTGAAGGTATTTTAGTATATTTTCGTGTTAAAAAATTAACGGGGAAAAGAAACATATTTGTTACGTACGTCTCTACTTAAAAAAAAAGTTTGTAAAAATAATAGTAATAAAAAAACATTTTTTTTTAATTTTTAAAATGATAAACAATACAATCGACTAAAAAAAATTTAGATTTTTTTTTTTTAAGAAAGAGTTAAATAACATTTGCTATGAAACATGAGTAAAAAGAAAAGATTTTTTTTTTAACCTCCGGAACCACCTTTAAGGTATATCTTCAGAGGATGAGATGAATGAATTGTGAGAAAAAATGCCATGCCTGACCGAGATTCGAACCCGTTCAATATATGACATTTAACATTTTTTGTTTTATATTTTAAATTCATTAAATTTAGACTTTTTAAATAGTTGAGAAATTAAAATAAGTAACTATTAACAACTTATCTTAACTCTAAAAAAACAAAATTTCAAGACTATTTGAAAATGTGTTTTTAATATTATTTTTTTCATTTCTTTCAAAAGAAAAAATCCCTATTCCAGGATTCCCTAAACCGTAAATTTTTTATTATACAATGGAAGCCAAAGTTTTTATTACTTTTTTTTATTTTTTGTATCTATTTGATTTAAGTATTAAAAAATACATCTTCCCCATAAAAAGGATGGTGTGTGGGTTTGTAGTATGTGCTCACGTTTTTATTTTAGCTGCAATTGGCGCAGAGCGGATTAATGGTAGTGCGCCGGTCGCTGCGCGCAGTGCACGAACAATTCATTCGTTCTAACCATTTACACTTATTAATACGAACTATTTATCTAAAATTATATCAGTACTTTGGGGATAAAAAAGAAAAAGATTGGGGTTTGAGACTGTGTTAAAAAATCACAACACAAGAAACAGCTAAAAATGTTCAGGATTTTGAAGCTTTTCGTGGTAAAAAGTTTTCGTTGTTCATGAAATTCATGACCGTAAATTAGTTACAATTGACAAAAACATTTAACTAAATCACGTACAATTAAACATAAACCATGCAATACTTTCGCGGCGGGCCATAATAAAAAGGCCTTTTTCCTAGAATTCGTATTATTATATAAAAAAGCCTTTTTGATTAAAAAATAAATCATAGTATTTCGTATTTTGTAAAATACTTTATCCTCCATTATAGAAAATATAATTATATTTTTTTGTAAACTACTCAGGCTAATCTACTTCCTACAATATCAAGAAATGGCTTTTTGGCGAGTAAAAAAGTCATAGGCTACATAAAACCGGTTACATAATAAAATATAAATGCAGGCTTACATTCACATCAAAAATAATTGCGCTCGCACATAAGCTATAAGAAATTCAGATACGAGTACATATATTAATGTATTATCTGTAAAGAGCAAATAATCATACATTGTTAAGGTATAATAAATACGTTGCCTATCTGAAAGTAATAAAATTCTTTTTTTCTTTTTTTACCTTCACTTTGAAATTTCCGTCATGATTCGAACACAAATTACCTTGAAGTCATCGAACTTCAAGGTACAAAAAATAATAATGACAAAATAAAAGTTTTAACAATCATTACAACGCAAGTAACTAATCCAGTAACAATTATTCCGACAAGTTTAAACAGCAATGATTACACGCGCGCGCGGGCGCGCACGCACATACATACACATCGTATTTCAAGGAATAAAAAAAATATAATTAAAAATCCGGCAATAGTTACAACGCAATAAATTTATGATTTTTGCAATAAATCTTCAAACAATGAAATATATACAATACCCCCACATATTTTTGCCAAATTATAATTTTTAATTTACCGTTTACTAATATAACAACTATTACAAGAAAACACTATAACTATGATTGTAATATGTACTATAGTATTATTTGAGAAGAAAATTTATACGTCTTAAGCTGCAATATTATTTAGAATGTAAGGTAGATGTAATCCCAAACATAAACAGAAATCATCTCCCAAATTTAACGAATTAATAATAATTTATTACATAATATAACTTTAAATTAAACTTATTTAATAATACTGAATTTACAACTTTCATTAGAAAATAATAACAATAATTTTACAACTGAAAAAAGGTATTTAGGCTTTCAAAAATGTTCCAAATGTCAAATATCGGATTACTTATAATTCTTAAAATAAAAGATAAATGTTACAAATTAAAAAAAGCGACTACCAAAAAATACTGCTTATTAATAATATAGGATAATTACTAACAAAGGATAATTAATTTTTTTAATTTTAAAGTTGCGTGGGTGACATTTTTGTAGTGTTTTTTTACATAATATAATTTTTAATTTCAATTTTTTTAAATTTATTTAAACATATATATATATATATATAGCCTATGACACTCCCGATAACGTAAGGATTCGAACGCGGGGTCATACATCTAAATTGGTTCAGCCGTCGAGCTGCTACAGTGGAACATACATACACCCTAAATACATTATACTCCTTTTTGGGAATTCGTGTAATTGGATCTTAATGAAATAAATTAACCGTTTTATTGGAAGAGTTGATATTATTTAATACCAACAGGTGAAAGAAAAAATTAAAACTGAACTATAAAGCACCAAAATAGGTAATCAAGTGCAAAAACAACCTTTATTAAACAAAATTAACAAAAAAAGCAATAATAACAAACAGATCTTTTGCAATGCTTTATTGATACGCTATACAGAAACGGCTTCATATTTCAAAATTGAGATACTGCAGAAGAGCAGATTTGCATAACCATAAAATTTCTGTAGTGCGTTTTAAATTTTTCTGCCATATTGAAAAATTTTAAATTAACTTTACTTACTATGGTAAAGGGGTAACATGGTATTAGTAAAGTTAAAGATAATGCAATTTCGAATCTTAAAAAAGAGGAAAAAAATTGCTGCCCTAAACACAAAATAAAATAAGCTAAAATAGAAGATCAACAATATAAAACATATAAAATTCATTACTACGTTAAGTTTTAACACTTCTCAACGAACAAAAAAAGGAATCTTTTTATTAAAAGATGCTATGGAAATCACTAAAGATGAAATGATAAAAAAGAATAAATAAAAGATAAGAAACAAGTTAATGGATGGTTCATAGAAAGAAAATACTCGTCAAAAGAAGAATAAAGAACAAGATAAGATATTAAGTTGAAACTACTAGAACATGCAAAATAAAAAGCCAAAGAATAATTAACTAATAATAAATAGGTTTACTGCAAAATATATCATATTACGCTATTTTTTTTAAATAAAGGTTTTGTATTGATATCTCAGTAGTTAATAAAAATATACACAAATTTTTGAAGCCGCTAAAATTTCCTTAAACGTAAAAAAGCCGGTATTACTGAACGAGTCAATATAATCGAGCCGTTCATCTCTTAACGCGTATGATTTTGCGAGAAACTAGAGCTTGAGGCTATATGAATCACTCTGTTTGACAGGTTATACAACTCTTTTTCTGTTTAATCTCCGGAACCACCGTAAGATATTACATCAGAAGATGCATGACGATGATATGTATGAATATAAATTAAGTGTAGTCTTGTACAGTCTCAGGTCGACCATTCCTGAGACTTGAGATTAACTGAACCCCAACCGGTATCCACGATCTACAAATATTCAAATCCTTATAAAAGTAACTACTACCTTTACTAGGATTTGAACCTTGGAACTCTCTACTTCGAAATCAGCTGATTTGTGATGACGAATTAATCACCAGAATAATCCAGTGGATTTGTTTGGAGGAGATATACTAGGGCTTGCCGAAACGAAACGCAAAGATAGCGGGAGAGGTTAGTATCTCCCTACTAATCGCAGAACCTGGAAGAATGTCCCTTGCTGTTGTGTCTTTCCCTATATATCGTTAAAAAGCTCTCGATGAGGGCTTACTCCTGCAATCCAAATGTTTTTCGATTTTCGGTTTTTTTGGACACGTTTGGTTCAGTGGAATGCAACCAAAAGGGAAGGTGCACAACTAGATGTTACAACAGTCCTAAACTCAAAATTTCAACATCCTACGGCTAATCGTTTTTGAGTGTACGACGAGATACGTACGCACGTACAGAGATCACGCCGAAACTAGTCAAAATGGATTCAGGGATGGTCAAAACAGACATTTCCGTTGAAAACTGAATACCGAAATTTTTCGCGATCAGAATACTTTTGTACTTTGTACAAGTAAAAAGGAATGCATTTATTTTATAGGAAATTCTCACACATTAGGATATTCTAGGACAAGGATTATTACATTACATTATTACAAGGTTTATTAGGATATTCTGTTATTACAAGGATATTTTCACACATTTAACCTTCGTATTCCAAACGTCAGAACAGCTGGCTAACTTGTTACACATTTAAGCATCAGCCAAATTATGTATAATTTGCAACATTTGCTAATGCGTTACGTTTAAAAGGCAATATAAAAAAAAAAAAATGAAAACACCAACATTCACAAATTCCTTCGATCACGACTAGCTTAACTTACTAGCAGCTTTACTTACTAGTAAGTAAAGTTAAGTCTTCGATCAAGATTTCGATCACGAATAGCAATAGTTTAACGCGATACCAAATATTCTATTAAAAATTACTTATATGGACACAAAAGACTATAAATAAAATATCTATTTACATAATTGTTAAAATAATAAAAAAAGCTGAATCACTTCTAAATTAATACATGACATTTAATATTTTATATTAAGGTAAAAAAATATTCAATAATATAAAACTAATTCAGTCAGTAATCATCTTTTAGTTAAGGGATTAATTAACTGCTTTTATAAAAACATTTTTTTTTTAATATATTTTTAATGTCTATATAAACATAATCAATTTCTATTTAAGAAGATAGTAAGTATATTAAGCAAAAAACATTACTCGTTACAATTAGATTCGGTACAAAATGACGATAACTATTATTATACGTCACTAATATGAATGATAAACAAAATCTTCCTTACTTAATTAGCAGTGTTGATAAAAGAATATTTTCAAGTTAAAAAAATAACTTAACTTACATTAACTTACTCTACATAATTAGGTCTTTAATTATAATTAAGTTATTCATTATTACAATATTAAACTACCGCAAAAATTAATTACTCATAAAATAAAACAATACATTTCTGGATAAATAATAGATAAAATGATGTAAAATCAAACGAGCAAGTTCGATCGTTAAAAAGACATCTAAGATTTCTAATTAAATACGCGATGAAGAATCGACGATCTATGGCGCGGATATGATAAATTGACAGATCTAAAACACGAAATTGAAATGAACGTGATCAGTCCCATCAAAAAAAGAACTCGAAGACAGCAGCCCATTGAGGTTGGAGATGTAAGAACAGATTAGAGAGCAATATTGTATGGGGAAAAAAACGTTTACAAAGTTTATATATAAATATTACAAGAGGGCAAACAAATAATAAAATTATTTTGCATAATGTTAAAAAAACAACGTATAAATTAGAAGTTACATATAATTCAGTTAGCTTATATTGTTCAAATAAACACACTTTTTTTCATTTTTTTAACCACAGGAACTACCGGTATTGCTTCAGAGGATGAGACGAATGAATTGTAGCGTGTGTGTGGAAAATGCCAAGCCTGAAAACAAGTAAACAAACTCCGCATACGATTGTTCACGGGGCCAACTCACAAACATCTCCTATAAATCCTGATGCATATAAAAAAATTACAAAACATTAATATTCAGTAACCAAGCGCAATTATATTTTACAAAAATTATCCATTTTTTTTTTTTTAATAAATTAAGGCATGTTAAATATTAATAAATATTTCTGTACTTTTTCGTTTCCCCCCACAAAATTTTGCAAATTTTTCACAATAACTCAAAATAGAGGAAAAATTGATGTTAACAATAACCAGGTTGGAGAAATAAGCCGGTAACACACTAAGTTGTTCTATACAGATCATTTTAAAAATTCTTCATATTAACATATTTTAAACATTAAAAATTAAAGCATTATTGCTTATAATTATAGAAATAAATTTTAGATACAATCGAACCAAACTTAACAACCTACGCTCGCTAACCTCCAATAACCAACAGTAATGTTTTCATTATTTAAATAATTGCAATAATTACTGAATTTATTATTTAAATACTCAAAACACTGTTAATTAGTCAAGGTTAACAAGCGAAGCGGACGTAGGTTAAGTTTGGTTAGATTATATTTATAAAAAAAAATAAATATAAATGGTTATAAAAATGGCAATATAAATGGTTATATCGGGTTACTGGATTATTTCTCTACCCTGGTTATGGTTAATATAAATATTTACTGTTATTTTGAGTCATTTCCAGGTGAAAAACTTCTGAAGATGATTGAGGATGATAAGTATGAATGCGAATGAAGTGTAGTCTTGTACAATCTCAGATTGACCGCTCCTGATAAGTATGGTTAATTGAAACCCAACCACCAAAGAACACCGGTATTCACGATCTAGTATTCAAATCCTTTTAAAAGTTACCTTTACTAGGATTTGAACCTTATAACTCTCGACTTCGAAATCAGCTGATTTGCGATGTCGCGTTAACCACTAGATTAGCCAGGTGGGCTGGTATCACCAGTGCTGTATATAGATAAGGCCAAGCTGTGAATCGGCACTAATACACAAGACGTGACTCAATAGAATCATAACCGATTAACGGGTTCGAATCCCGGTCAGGCATGGCATTCAAAAAAAAAAAAACCGATTTACTCGCCCAAACACAACATTTGTTTATTCTTCACCCTATAAGCAAACTGAGTACAGTAGAATAACATAAATAAATGAAAACGGATAGTCACTCCCGTTTATTTAATGCTAATGACAAATTTTTGATCACGTATACAAATAATACGATACTATTACGATATAAAAATAGACCGTGAAGTAAGAAAAATTTAATTTATTATCAACATACAGATTTGAATACTAGATCGTGGATACCGGTGTTCTTTGGTAGTTGTGTTTCAATTAACCACACTTCTCAGGAGTGGTC
>JAAAKQ030033419.1:0-17078 GCA_010016005.3 Zanna intricata
AGCTACATATTTGAAATCAGCATTATAAATACTATTAAAAACACCTCATTTTATAAAAACATCATTTGAAAAAAAAATAAATGCAGGGTGGTGTTATTTTATCAGAGATTGCCTTTCAAATTACAACCACAACAAAATCTACAAAAAGATTTTACTTAACAAAACAAATTATTTTGTTAAGTTGGAATCTCTAAAATTAGAATTTCTATAATGAAATAGATTTTTTTTATTTCTAAAAATAACTATATGAGTAATAAGGACAACATGTAATGAAACTTGTAATATTAATTATAAATACAGTAATAGATGCCATAACCATTAGTCAATTAATGGGATAGATAACCATTTTTGTTTGAAAATTTATACACTGTAATTTGTTTACTTATTTAAATACTAATTATTATAACAGCAAAGTTGCAATACTCAGTTACAGTTAACAACATAAACAGTTAATTTTAAATGGTATACCTTCATTGTAATTGAATTACTCTTTAGTGTAATCCTGATTATAACATGGCCAATCAAATTGTTTTGTCTAGCAAATCATTCAGATTATTTACACCATTTTATTCAAATACAGTATTCAAGATTTCTTATATTTATATTATTAAACCTATAACATAAATTATAAAATTATGTTTCAGAACATGTCACTATATGTAAATGAATATTTGATTTGCAAAATACATTACTGGCAATAGTTGAATGTTACATTTTTTTTTTAAAGAAAAAGAAAAAACATAATTTTCCATATTCTTAAATCATTTTATAAACTAAAATCAATAAAGATGATATTAATGTTAATTTCTTTTTAGAATTTGGTTTCATTTTTTTTTTTTGTCAAGAGATGTATGAATATCAAGAGATGCATGTTTTAATCTATAATTTAAAGCAGAGAGCTTGTTAGTAATTTCAAAAATTGTTTCTCCTAATGAAACTGTAAATTCACTTTATGTAGAATATATTTCAGTTTGTTTTAAGATGAACTCTCCTAGTTAATTTTCTTTTGCTAGTTTCATTGAAGTCTTTTTTGTGTAAAAAAAACCAACTGTTAAGCTAAGTATTAACTAAAACTTTAAACGCATAAAACTTTAATGCAGAGGGTAGGTGAGGTGAAAAATGACCATTTGGTATATTTCTTTGGGATAAGAAGTAACTTTTTAAATGGTGAAGGAATTTTTTATCAGTTCAGAAGTATCTTAGGATTATCCTGGACAAACAAGCAAATGTACTTACCTCTATTTACGATAATAGTGTAATACTCTTAGAAAACAAAAATTGTTTAATTTGTCGCTAAGAAAATGTCTGTTTGACAGTGTTTATAAATTGTCAATAGATATAAATTACAATGTTGGTAAATTAATTTATTCATCACCAATTTGTAATTTATTCTGAACTTTTATAGATAAATAAGTAATGTTTTGGTTAAGAAACTTATTATTTGTTTATATTTATTAATGGTAATCATGAGAAAAAATAAGTGGTAAAAACTCAAAGAGCAAAAAATGCTAGTTTACAGTGTATCCCAGTTGTTGTTGGCAAACTTAAGGCATCAAAATTCAGGACATCAAAATAAATGAAAATGTTCATGTTGGCAAATCCCCTATTTTGCTTCACTTCCCCTGTATCTGCCATTTTGTGGTTTTTTTTTCAATAAAAATCTATTCCTTAAGAATGGATTGAAATATTTAAATTAAATTTGGTGTACATGTACATTTTTCCCCTCATTCAGTTTTTTGCTGATAAGTGCTGTTTCATTATATTACTAAAATTCAACATTAACATCCAAATTGGCATAAGCCACATTTTGGTTCAAGCTATCATTATGTCTATTGAAAAATGTGAAGTGTAATACTTGTATATAACTTGAGTACTGTAAATGCAAGTAATAACCCATATTATAACAAGGGCAAAGTGATATTTGAAAGAGAAAACATGAAAATATTTTGTATATGTCTAATTATACTTCCCTTTGGTAAAAGAATTCATTTGAAATAACAGAAGTTACATTTCACATTGAAATAAAATTTAATTTCTGTTCTTTCTTAATTTAATGATTACTGTTTTCTGTTATCTACATTAAATAAGCAAAACTGTTTTGAATGTAGCAGCGGTAACAAAAATAGAACAAGTTGTTAGTAAACTAAGCAAACAACTTCAGGAAGGTAAGGGAATAATGATGTGGGAGGATGGGAGAAGTGTGCGATCAGTTTCTTCTTTCAACTACTGGATTTGCATTTTGTGTGTACTTTTTTGTTTTATCTTGTAAATTCTGTTCATTATATTATTGGAACTATTGTAGAATTATTGTATTATACATTTTGTATTGTAACTTGCACAGATCTTTGTTTTCTGTTTTGAATAGATTCATAGTTAATGTTGTAAATGATTTTTATTTATTGTGTTAATTTTCTTTAATCTTCACTATAAAATTAAAAATGTATACTTATTTTTTCCCCCTGCATAATCTATTAATAAATCTGTTTTTTTTATTTTTTTTACAGGACTGGCAGCCACCTTTTGCTGTTGATGTAGACCACTTCAAATTTACCCCTCGCATCCAGAGGTTAAATGAACTTGAGGTTTGTAAACTTAATTCGATTTACATTACTAAATACAGTTAGAAAACAGCTTAATTACCCTATTTTCAAATTTGAATTACATATGTAACAAACATTCATGTGTCACATAAATGTGAATTTGCACCACCATTTTTCATGTTGCCAGTAATTTAATTTTGCTAATTAATTTTATTGTCTATGATTTAACTTGTTCATTTAATGATAATATTTTTATCCATTCTATATACATTTTTATATAATTCTTTATACTTTCAACCTTATGTTTAAGGGAAGAAACAGCCTAAACCAACTTGCAAAATTTGCTTGGCACTGTAAATAACTTTAAATACATATTTTAATAAAAGTGTTTCATGAATGTAATTTAGTAGATTTATTCTCCTGATGGTAAAGTAATTTTAATTTGCTGATGTAATCTTGTATTAAAGGCAAAAGCCACAAAAAAAAAAAAAAAAACATGTTTTCTATAGATGTTAAATGAGTATGCAGAAGTATGTATTTGTATTTGAAAAAGATCTTTTGGATTTTAAATGCAATTTCAAAAAAGAAAAATATAATTTTTTCAAATGAATGCCTTAAAATCTTTTTCTGTCTACAGTTGATTTCAGCGGATTCCATTTTCGCTCTTAAGCTAAAAAAAATAATTGATTTCTTTCAATGTCCTTACTGGTATGTATATAAGATATAATGGTTGTTATAGCTGCAAAATTTTTTTCTACAAATAGTCTTTTTTCACATGAAAAAATCTCAGAGGTGAGCTGTATTGGACTTCACGACGGCTACTCAGTTGGCCCTCTTCTGCTCCCCCTGTGTGGAAATTGAATGTCTAATGCAGCATGGAGATAATTATTATAATAGGATAAAACATATGTTATTTTGAAAAAAATCAAACCAATTTCTGCCACAACTAGAAACTGTGGTGCTAAAGGCCTCTTTTTTTTATTAGTAAAGGCCTCTTCTTTCCATATTATTTTCTGATTTGGGTAGGTTTCTTGGCGATTTTTCTTTTAAAAAAAATTGATTAGTTATATTTTTTTTTGTCACTGGTTAATAGTCTTTAACATTTAATGTAGTATTATTTTTTTACAGGCAAAAACGAGGATAAAATTAAATTTTCTTGATTTACTGGCAAAATTCTGGGAACTTCAGGGATCTAAATTAAAAATCCCTAAAGTCGAAAATCGAGGATTAGATTTGTATACTTTACACAGGATAGTTCAAGAAGAAGGTAATGGAGACTTAATGCCTTATTTTCAATTTTTTTTTCATACCGGCTATGTACTAGTTTATTTCTTATTAATTATTTGAAAGAGAACAAGTAAAACCGAAAGAGGCTTTCTGCTTGGTTTTAATTCATTTTTTTAGCTGCTGATTCTTTATTCACTGTGTTGCTGTTGTTTGATAAGAAATGTTTATATTATTTGTTGGTGTTAATTCAATGGTTGTATAAGTTATTCAGTTGTGCAGTTTTCAGCATAAACCTGGTATCTCATGTTCTTCAAAAGTACTCTTTCTTGATAGTGTTAATACCTTTAAACTAGTGTACTGATAAAGATGTTAATTTTGTTGTGCATATTTTACTATAACACAAGAAAGTAAGTTCAGTAATGTCTTCAGTGAAAGACACATTTAATTGCATCTGGGCATATACCAATATGAAATGAGTGCACTGTTGATAAACATTGACATGCCCATCTTTCCACTCATATATTGCACCCTTAACATCAGTATCAGTAGTAGTGGTAATGAAACTGTATCAGTGTTGGTATTGTATCATTAAAATGGGAATTGGTGCAACCCGCAACCCTTAAAAGAAAGATAGTCAGATTTTATTGCATAACATGTTTTCATTTATTTTAATATCATGTAACAGACTACTTGTGTGTCCATAATAACCAATTAGACTAAGCATCAATTGTCAAAATATTGTAACCACTGTGTGAATAATGTTTACTGTTAACAGTACACACTGCTTTATATTATTATTAAAGATTTTTTTAGTATTAAGTGAAGTCATATGTTGGTGATTGTATATCTTGTTGATATAACATTAATAAATGTGAGATAAATCACATTTATTAATATAAATATTATTTATATGACTGTATTTTTATAAATATAAAAATTTATGATAAATTTTGTTTGAGTACTTAGGTTTTGAGAAAACACCTCAACACAGAGAGAATAACACTAAGTGAAATTATTTGAAATTGCTATGTTAATACATTTTTTTTTGGACAGTAAATAAAGCAAGATGAAAACAGTCTTGGTTTGGTTATGTGATGACATTACTGAATTTTCAGCTAGTAACAAAAAGTTTATTGGACAAGAAATATGTTACAAAAGAGAAGTGGCTTCTGTATAACTAGAATAATTTAATTTTTTCATTTAAATTATTTATTATTTTTTAAATGAAAAGTTTAATCTGTTATTGAACTTTTTATTCTTATTTTCAATAGATACTGTTCTAGTTATCTATCACATTTGGTTTTGATCTCATTAATAATGACATTATAATAACTTTTTAATCAGTAATAAAGTTATTTGTTTTAATAATTTGTATTTATTTTTACATCAGGCATTAAAAAACTAACCAACAAGTGGAAAGGAAATAGAATAATAATGACAAAAATAAATAAAATTATCGTTATTTAAAAAAAAATTAACTGCTTTTAGTATTGTTGTTGAATAGAGTTTACAAATTTTTTTTTGTAAAAATAAAAATGTTTTAACTTCCATTAACATTATACTACAGACAATAGATTTGAGCAAGGGTTATTTTGGTTTTTTTTTTTGTATTACTTTACTCAAAGAAATATGTGGATGTTTCATAGGTCCTCCAAAGAATTATTGGGCAGCTGTCAATGCCTGGTGTTATATTTAAACGATAACGTAACAGTGTTAGTTAGTGCAGTTTGTGACAAAGTTGAAATTAAATTCCACCTCCACATGGTGTTAGCTTTGGCAGTTAATGCAGCATGTCAATCATTTTGAGGGTTCATTTATCTGATCACTTAAAAACAACAATTCTTTCACCTGAAAAAAATGTTCGTGCAAAATCTATATTTGTTGTCTTAAGCAAATTTTAGTAACTTAAAAAAATATAATTTAAAAAATTGATTATTTATGTGTGTAAGGAGGATATTATAAAGATATGAAAGTCTGTGTAGACATAAAACATATTAAAATAAATTTATGTTAATATTTGAAATTATTTTAAGTGACTTAAAAATGAAAATTTTAAGTAGCTGGTCATATGTTTTTTTGTGTGTGTGTGTTTTGAGTTTTAATTTGGGTGCTTAGTGTACTTTGTAACGTAAAAAAGAATATTATCTAACAGTGGTTTGATTTGATCAGCTGTTCTGTAATTGTAATTTATTTTTAAGATAAGTGTTCATAAATGTTGTAAAGAATAGCATTAAAATAGTTATCTCCTTAAGAAATTGCATTAAATTAACTCTGATACTTACGAGTAGTTAGATTGTTAAATGATGGCTCTGACTTGTGATCATTGTATTTCTTATAATCTTTCTGCTGTAAAAGTTTGCTGATTGGTTACTTTATTGTGCACCTGTGATTGCAAGAACAAAACTGAGGCCTGATTTTTATATTTATAGTTTTGTGCATTGTGAAATGTGTTCATGAAATCATAGCATTAAAATTATTTATCAGCTGTTGAAATTTTATGTTTACTTAATAGTCTTCATTTCCAAAATGTCACGAGAATGGGATTAGATTTTTTTCTTATTTTAAAATAATAATTACTGACTTAATTTTTCAGGAGGCTCTGAAGTGGTTACAGCAAAAAAGAAATGGACTAAGATAGCGCAACAAATGGGGTTTAGTGTTGGGAAAAATACTGGTTCATTATTAAAAAGCCACTATGAGAGAACACTTTACCCATATGATGTTTTTGAGCATGAGAAATCACTTAAAAGTTACAATGGGGAGGTAAGTTTTTTTTTTTTTGCGAGGTTGACATTTAATTATGATTTCTATTATGTTTTTGTAATACTTGGTATGTGTTGATTATGTGATGGATGACAGGTTGTCTGGAGTAAGAATTTTTGTTTAGATTCTAAATTAGGTTTTTTTCTTTAAGCTTCCAGGTAATTATTAATTTCAAGAGTAAGAGATAAAAAACTAATAACCATATATCTATTTTATTGTTATTATTGCATGGAATTTTTTAGGTTAAGTTCTGAGCTTGACTTTTTTCAGAAATTTGAGTTAAAAAAATTCAAAACAGTTTTGGTTTTATATGCTCTTGACAGGTATTATCTGATGTACAAGGCTATTTTTTTAATTAAGGTCTGATTGGCTGCAGTTGTGTAACTTTGCGCAGCTGTAGAAATGCACGTGCGCTCTGCATGTGTCCTGGCATGTTTTGCACAAATGCAGATGCCATTTGCAGTCATAGTGTCACTGTGTATGTTTTATATTGTGAAGTTGAAATGTTTCAAATAATTTAGTGGCTCACCAATTGTGAAATACGGTCTCTGATTCAATTTTTGACTGCAAGGAATGTGTCAACAGCTGACATTCATTACCAGATATGTGTGGTTTATGGGCCTATTTCAATGAGTGACTGCAAAGCGCATAAATGGGCAAGACTGTTCAAGGATGGGCAGTGGGACAATGTTCTTGATAAAACGTGATTGAGCCAACCTCCTGTAATCCCAGATGATTTGGTATGTAACGTTGACGCAAAAATTTGACCAGTGATTCATGATTTCCACTTTGTCATAATTCCATAAGTTCTAAGGTCAGTGCTATACAAAATTGTTTCTGAAATCTTGCAGTTCAAAAAAGTGTGCTTGTGATGGATTTGCAGGCTACTTTCTGAAGAACACCAGAAAACGAGAATGGTGAGTGCTTTAACATTTTTAATCTGATACAGTGAGGAAGGAGATGAACTTAAGGATCATATTTTCACAGAAGTCGAGACATGGGTTTTTACTCATTCAGCATCAAAGCGGCAGTCAGTGGAATGGCAACACACATCTCCAGTCAAAGTGAAAGCCACACAGACAATTTCAACATGCAAGGTTTGCCAGTGTGTTTTGGAATAGATATGGTGTCCTGTTAGTTGATTTTATGTCCAAAGTGACAATAATAAACTCACCTGTGTAGTTTGAGACCTTGAAGAAGCTTCAGCATGCCATACAGAATAAGCAACATGGTCTATTGTCATCTGGAGTTTTCTTATTGCATGACAGTGCACGACCTCGTTCTGCTGCTCAAACTCTTAGAGTTAATCAGATCTTTTGGATGGAAGCAAATGGACCAATGGACTACAGCTTAACGTTGCGCTGAGCACTTACCACTTGTTTTGTTACCTGAAGGAGTTTCTTGGCAGTCAGTGGTTTGACACTGATGAAAAGTTGAAAACAATGGTTGAAGACTGGTTGTCTTCACAGGTAGCTGATTTCTATGATATGGGTTTAAATAATTCAGTAAAATGCTATGATGAATGTTTAAACAAACAAGGTAATTTTGTAGAAAATAGCATAAAGTGTAAAAAGTGAAATAAAAAAATTTTTGTCAAAAAATGTATATCTGTTCTTATACTACTTATTGTACTTTCTACTACTTATTGCACTTTATTATATTAATATCTGTACTAGTTTTGTTAATAATAAAAAATGGACCTTACTTAAAATATAGCCTTCATACATTAACAAGTCCTAATTTGATGTTAGAGAGTGTATACTGAAAATTGTTTGGTTTAAACCATTTGGTGTCAATGATTTATCTGTAGATTCGGTTAGGTGTTCTTTTCATCTTATTTTCTATGCAATACGTATTATTTAATATCAATAAATTTATTATCAATGTAATATCCATAAAGTGTTGTTTCTGATGTGTTTATAAATATATCAGTATATGAGAACAGTAAGAATTCAGTAATGGGACAGTAAGAATTCTGTTTTCTTCTTCATGGAATTGTCTTAATTTTTATGAATCTGCAGATAACTTTTTATTGATAGCAAATCTGATTGTAAAATAACTGTTCTGGATAAACAGTTTATTAGATTCAAATTGACTCATGTAAGAATGAACCACTGGATTTAAGTAATTGTGAAGTGAAAATGAGCAAAAACAGATTATCAAAAAGTTTAATTTTGTGTAAAAAGTGTTATTATTGTGTATATGAACTTGACGATGCACAATTATGTGAAGCAACTTTTATAAATAAATTTCAGTTTAAAGCTTTCTTCTGTCTCTCCATTATCAGAAATAAAAAATTATTCCCTAATGCTTCCTTTAGTGGTCCAAACAAATTAAATTACTTGGTGATAAATTGGGACTATGAGGAGATTGCTTAACAGTGGATCAATGGAGTCTTTCTTGAGTTATGATGGCAGTAAGAGTAGTAAGTATTGTAGTGAAGAAGCTACAGATTCTGAATCAGACTTCATGTCTTTTGAAGTGATAAATTGCTTTAATCCTGTCCACTTCAAAAATTCTCTTTCTTCTGCTTCATACCATGTGCCAAGAGTATCTGACAGATTTCTTCTCATCTGGTATTCTGATCATAACTCAAAATCTGGTTACCTATCTTGCAGAAATGATTTGAAACTATAATTCATTTTAAGTGATGGATTGCATACTTCCATGGTGTATCTCAGTGTAATCACTGTTACTCATTGCTCACTCAAGATGACCGACAATAAACTTTATGAACTTTTCAGGCGTTTTTTGGTCTATGTGCATAATTCAAATTTTGAATGTCTTTTATGATCACTAGAGAACGGTTTATGTCATGCATTCACTGTACTGTGTATATAATCTTTGCAGAATTTCGCTTGGATTGACATGTTCATTTGTTAAAACTTAATATAATGCGCAGTGGCACATAATAGTGATCACTTGCTCATCATGTTAGGGACTAAAAGAGTAAGTAAGAGTAAAAGAGTGATGGCATGGTGCATGCATAACTGCATACAGTGAATCTATTAAACATATCTTCTGATCCCCCAAATAGTCTTGACAACATATGATCATTTGATTGGTTGGTATGAAAAAAAATTCCAATTTGTATTTGACTGACCCTGAACAGAAAATTCTGTTTTAAATAATGTTATTACAGATTTAAAACTATGATCTTATTTTATAAAATATATATTTTCATATTTTCATTTTTATATTATAAATATATACAGCAAATTATTGTGCAACATAGAATTGTGCTGGCATAGGTTTGTGGTGTTCTGTTGCACGGCCCTTACTTTTTCATCCCTGCCTGGCTACAACTCTGTAGGAGATGAATTGGATGGTGTAGAGTTGTTTGAGGGCATCAGAAAATCATTTAATGTTATTATTATGGTAATTATCAACCTTAATTATTTTTATTATTTAATTTTTTCTCTTTTCATTTTTACTGGTAAAATATGTTTTACTTAAAAATTCACAACTTGGCTTCATGCTGGGCAGAAGAAACACTTGGTAAAAACAAGTTCAAAAATTAAAAGCAAGTGGTTGTTTTATAAATTATAGTAGAGAAATTCACTACATTATTAAAATTTCTTGTTTTAACATAGGAAGACCCATAATTTCTAAGAAACTAAGGTAAAAAATATGAAGGAAACATAAAATATATAATTTCATAAATCAGCTTACAGTCTTTGTTTATTTTTGAGTTGGCTCTTGAGTAAAATGAGAAAAATTATGAACAATTTAGAAAAATACAATTTAAAATATTTAAAGTATACATTGATAATTTGTAAACAGGAGACAGGAGATCAGTTATAAAAATAGAACATACAAGTATAAATTTAAAAAAATAAATAAAACTAAAGGATTTATAACTGAAATTTATGAATTAGAATTGTTGAATTTCAACACAGTAGGTCAATATTGTTTATCTGCTAATGTAAGTTAGTGTACAATGTACATATACATATAAGTTTATAGGGTTGGGGGATTCTGGGACACCTTGAGAGCCATTGAGAGATTTAACGTTTCTTCTGCTTTTTTATACAAGAATATTAAAATATTAAAACTAGGGAGACAAATAAAATCTAGCTAAAAAACAATCAAATCAAGACAAAAATGTTCAATTTTCTTGGTTTTAATACTCCAAATTACTTCCCCATCTTTAGAACCATAGAGTCTAATAAAAAACAGTCAAATTAAGACAAAAAAAAAAGACATAAATTTACTTCCTTGCTTTGGGAGACAAATAAATTAAGGTAAAAAATAATCAAATAAGATGGTTTAAAAGTCTGTTAAAATTTACAGAGATACATAGTTATTAACATAGTTTTAAAAAATGTAAACCTCTCATATGTCATTCTTTATAATATCATATTCCAACATTTTTTTCAAAAACTGTAATAATCCAATAAGTAGTACTCAACTATCATTAGTAGGAGGAGCTATTGTATTAATAAAATCCATAGTTATAATTATATTATTTTTTGAGTCACTAATATTTTCAGGTTGATGAATTAAATCAATAACAAACAAAGATCTCTTAGATTTAAAATCAGAAGGTTTCAAATACATCCTTCATTATTATAAAATACTCTTTTAAAATCCTGATACATATACATAATTGAGTAGTTTCCTTCAGAAAAATGTTGTTTCATCAATTATCCGGGTAATAGGTATCATTAAACCTTACTCGGAAATTTTTACAGTTTATACTATGAAATGAAGAAGGATCTTTCTCCTGATTATTACCTCTGTTTGAAAACCACCAATAATAAATTTTGGGTTACTAATGTTTCTACAAATGTTTGTTGTATCAAAACTAAAATTATTTACAAATACTCCCTTCTTTTCAATATATTTCCAATATTTAAAGTGAAATTTTATCATATTACCACTAGAATTTAATTTTTCCAGTTCGTTAATAGTTGAATTTTACTTATGGTTTTAAACTCTAAAATAGATACTCTAATTATAAATTCTTGTATTAAAACTTTTCCTTCACTAGGTAGATCATTATTATAAGTTCCATCACCTTTTTTTGTTTTCCATCTGTAGATTGCATCATTATCTTCTGATCTAATAAAAGATATTGTTAATCCTCCTTTATATAGTGGTATATTAATGTCTTCAAAAAAACCTAAACTTAAATATAATAAAGGTCCACAATAATAAAATTTTCCACATCCAATTGTTGATTCAAATCCTGAATTGATTAAAGAAACAACTTTACCTTGTAGTATGTTATGGTGGTATCAGAATACCACAATAATCAATATTTTCAATCATTTTATTATGTTACTTAACTTCAATAGAATTAAATAAATATGGCACAGAGTTATCGATTAGTTTAATATTTAAATCGTTTGCATAATCAGTTCCATATTTTTTAACTTAAATTTTCCAGAAATAAAATATTAAAATTTTGTTGAACAAAATGAATCTCCAAAATCAGTATTAAAATCAATTCCTTTATTAGGAGGATTAAAATTTAGATTAGATGCAGGAGCAACATTTTTTTATTCTGCTCTAACAATATCATCTACGTATTCAGAGTAAATTGAATTCATTTATTAAGAAAAAAGTTTAAAGGTTTTGATATTGATACTTAAATCTCTGATGAATTTCATCATTAATTGTTGATAGGTTTTTATAAAATTCATTCCATTGATCAAATGTTAATGAGATAGATTACCATCAAACTTGAAGATAACTTTTGTTTCAAGTTGTACATCTTTAAATTTGATTTTGAAATCTGAAGTTATTGGAATAATTGATTTAAAATACTCCATTTAATATCAAAAAATTTTTTAATAGAATTTATTTTTTATACAAATAGAGATTTATTTTTATTATAAACATTACATTTTTCTGTATATCTATTTTTATCATTTGATGTTTTAATACATTTAACTTCATCTGAATTAGTTTTTCTTTTACATGTAACTCAATATAATACCATTTATTAAGACATTTTTTTTTAACTTTTGTAATATATTTATCTTAACTATTTGTTTCAATAGAGCCTCTTTTAGGTCTTTCTGGAATAGAACTCGTACTTTGATTTCTACAAGTGAATTTTTATTATTCTCAAGACTTTTTATTATTTTTTCTAAGTTTGAAAATAAAGTAGTTACCTTATCTAATTGTGCTTTAATTAAACAATCATTTTTATCAATTTCTTGTGCAGCACTAACAATTCTTTTATTTTTAACACAAAATTTTAAGAGAAATTAAAATTGTTGTTAAGTTTAACAATAAATTCATTAAAAATTGGAATTATTTCACTTTTGAATTCATTATTTAACTCAAGGATCTTATCATTTAAAAGGCCATTAAATGTTTCCTGACTGATATAATCATAATTTTTAATTTGATCACCAAAAACATAAAAAATATTCTGTCCTTATATTTTTATTTCTATTTAATAAAGAAATAATTAAAGGAACAAGGTATTAATTAGAAAGATAGAAGAGTTATATGGAATCTTTACAAGAGTGAGATGGCAGTGACTAGGGTGGGAGAAAACATTGAGGAAGCAAGAATAAAAAGAAAGGGGTTCGGCAAGGTTGTAATCTATCACCAATCCTGTTCAGTGCATATGTTCAACAAGTGATAGATGCAGTAAGAGAAGAAATTAATGTAGAAGTCAAAGTCCAGGGAATGAGGGTAGACAATCTGAGATTCGCAGATGATATAGTTGTCCTAACAGAAAATGAAGATGATATGAATGAAGCTATCTCAAAAATAGACAATGTTTTTGTGAACAACTACAACCTCAAAATAAATAAAAAACGAAGACAATGGTTTGTGGAGTAGGGGATAGTAGGGCACAAATAAAGTTTAAAAATGAAACTTTAGAGCAAGTCAATGAATTAAAGTATTTAGGCAGTATCATAACACCAGATGGTAGAAGCAAGAGGGACATAAAAACAAGAACATGCTTAGCAAAAATTGCTTTTAACAAAAAGAAACAACTCCTTAGCGCCAATAACATCAACTGGAAACAAGAAAACGTTTATATGGACGTTAAAACGTATATATGGAGTATAGCACTATATGGAAGCGAGAGCTGGACTGATGGAACACCAGAGAAAAAGAACCTTGAAGCTTTTGAGCTGGTGCTATAGGCACCAGCCTATAGCTGTGGTGCTATAGGCGAATGTTAAAAGTCAATTGGACAGACAAGATTAATAACAAAGATATTCTTGAACGAGTGAACAAAAAAATGACCTTTTGGAGAACCTTAACCAAATGAAGAGACATGAATGAAGAGACAAATGAAGAGACACAATCGGTCATATACTTAGACACGAGGAGATCTTGAAGACAATAGTAGAGGGGATGATTGAAGAAAAAATCATAGAGGACGGGGTAGGCTAAAATATATGAAACAGATTACGGAGGATATCAAGTGTCGAAGTTACCAAGATCTCTAGAGAAAGGCTCAAGATAGAAGGCTTTGGAACTAATTGCAAATCAATCTATGGATTGCGAACAACAGAGAGAAGGAAATAATTTTATCCCATGATAAATTTTCATTTAATTTTTTCAAAACACATAAATGACAACAAATTGGAGGATTGGAATAATTTTTGAATTGCATCAGAATTATAAAAGATGCTATTTTTTTCCTAAATAATTAATTAATTCTTTAGCTGGATTACTGTTATTGTAAGAATCGAAGTAATATTTAATGTCTTATTTTTATAATAACATACCCATTGTGTTTCATTTGAACTATAATTTGATATATTTATAATACCACATTCAATATCATTACATGTTTTTGAAAGTAAATCTTTCATAAAAACTCCTCCAAAATATTTAATATTTCAACAAACTTTATAATTCAGCTCCCGTTAAAGGTTTTATGTCAACAATTTTTCTTTAATATTTTTTTTTAATAAACATTAAACTGTTAGGATCTAATCCAAAGCCTTTTACATCTTTTAATTGTTCATCAAGTCAATCTGAAATATTTCTAACAACAGGAAGAACATTTTTTTTAATAATAGTAGCACCTTTTCTAACATATGGATTTGCTTTATTAACAATTTGTATAAATTCACTATTATCTAAAATATTCGATTTTGTATTTTTTGACCAGATGTAAACTTCACTTTATATTTTTTATATGAACTCATTTATTTAAGAAGACATTTTTATAATATAAAATTCATTATTCATGTTTGATCCCATTCCTAATTTTCTTTTTATTTTCATTCCTTTAGTAAAGTATGCCCACATTCTTTCATTCATATCAGCAGCCTTTGATAAAACTCTGTCCTGTGCTTTATTTTCCAATATTTTATCTGCAGTATGTGTATTTTCAATATCTTTGTTTCAACTATAGAAAATATCATCTTCTTTTGCAGCATGATCTAATTTTTTTATTTATAAGTTTTACATAATTTTCTATATTATTTTTTCAATAGGTGTGCCAGGGCCCAAATAATTTTACCCTGGAGCATGTAAAGGAAAAGGAAGATTATTTATAATAGAATGTAATAATCCTGATCCTTCATTATCATTTAAAATTTTAGATGGAAAAACATTTTTAATTCTAATCAAATACTCAAATACTCTTAGTGTGTCTATCAATTTTTCTAATTGTTGCTGAAAGAAATTTAAAATACTTAAATTTTTCATTATGAAAATAATTGTTCCCAGCTTATTTTTGAGCAAAAATATAATTTAATCTCAAAAGTAATTCAAAACCAATATATTTATATTCAATTTGATTATCTGAATATTTAACTAAACCTGATCCTTCTATACTATCATCTAAATTTTGAACATCAAACTCTTGTTGAGTAATCATTCTCCATATATCTTTAATTAAATTTACGTACATATCTCCTTTTCTCGACTTTGGTTTTCTTAAATTTTTATCATTATTTTAATAAATTGAATCTGTTTTAATTAAATTCTTAACATAATTTGTATAATCATTATTAGTATATAAAACTGGATCAGTTGCAGTTTCATTAGTTAATAATCTTCATAATACCGAAGTTCCATTTTATCTAATATTAACTATTATATAATTTCCATCAAAGTTTATAGGTTTATTACTGATCGTGTAACGTTTTGTTTTTATGTCAATTATAATAGATTCTAAACTTAATAATGCTTCAGCTCTTAGTAAAATTCTTTAGCTCTTAGTAAAAATTTAGCAGCCGTAGTGTGTAGAATAGTTAATGTTTTGTTTAAAACTGCTTTTTTTTCTGCTGAAGTAGGTAAATCTTAAAAATTTCACTTTTTCAATCATTGGGGACACAGGAATAATATCTTTTTCAATTTCTCTTATTTTTGGAAGACCATGAGTACTCGTAATTTTAGGATTAAGATTGTTAAAATCATTGTCAATATTTTTTATCATAACTAAACCTTTTATATTTTGATTTAAACTTGAAATCTCTGTAATTTTTTTGTTTTACTTCACCAATAGCTTTCATTGCTGGTTTAAGTTCTTTTTGAATCATCTCTCTTAAGTACTCCACTTCTTTTAGTTCATGTTTAAATTTATTTTTTAATTTCATTTTAACCATTGTCACCTTGTTTACGAGTTAAATAATTACATCACTGTCCTGAATACTATTGTTATTCGACTTAATAATTCTTCGATTATTATAATAGAGTCTATGTATTCCTTACGGGGAATACAAGCTCAGTGAAAAATCTAATTATGGCTTAAGTCCTTGACCAAATCTCTTGAAATTTTAACTCAGTATGAACCAAACTACAACCAACAAGTACCGTTCAACGAATCAGCCAAAAACTTTAAAAACTACTGAAAATCACAACCAAATTCAAAACACAAAAAGTATGTGTTGTCATGAAGACCTCTCCTACTCGGACTATTGTAATCTTATTGAATCAAGTATTATTTTATTAATCATTGAAATGATCCACTTAAACATGAAGAAACTGAAATCTTTTATTCTAATGTTCCTTATCAATCTTAAATAAGTGAAGCTCCTCAAGTGCTTAATTATATTCCAGTCAAAAAATAAAAAATTAGAGAAATTAATATTTTAAGTCAAAATGAAAAAGGTAATTTAGTAAAAAATGATGGAGCTAATAATATTATTTATTTAGGTTTCATCCCTTAATTTTTTTTTTAAATTTTAATATTTTTTGTATATTCTACATCTTTATAACTCCAAGGTAATATATTAACTTTATTTTCTAATACAAATCTTTTATCATTTTTAGAGCTCAATGCAAGTTTATTTATTGTTATTGTATAAAATTCATGTTTATAACTTCTTATACAATTCATTTCTTTATATTCTTCTTTATCTTCATATAAAAACTTTTTAAAATTTTTCATTTTTATATATCTGTTTATTGTTTCTTCATCTAGTTCATCTAATTTTACCTTTTTATTCATTGATAAACATTTCTTAATACCTTCACATGTAACTTCATTTTTATCATTACTAAAAGTATATGTATAGCATTTTGATCTTAAACCACAAAGCCGGCCTCCGTAGCTGAGTGGTAGCGTCTCGGCTTTTCATCCGGAAGGTCCCGGGTTCGAATCCCGGTCAGGCA
>JAAAKQ030033441.1:0-17077 GCA_010016005.3 Zanna intricata
ACCCAGTTCACTCTTGCTTGTGTCCTGGACCAAAGCATCCTCAGCAAACAGGCTGCCTCCCTTGCTCTACACGATCGCCACGATTCGAACTTCCCGTGTGTTTTTTTTTATTTATTTTTTATTTTCTTTTTTTTTTCTTTTTTTTATTTATAACTCGTCGTGACAGCCTCTATATCTAGCCTAACTAAACCTACTTATACCCATCCTTCGACTTAACCTAAATAAACTATCTTACGCCTTGAACCCTCGTAACATATTTTTTTTTTCCTATGTCAGATTTTGATCAGGCCAACAGCCTGTCCTCTAGTTTACCATCTATTGAACTGGAGATAGCAGATAGCGCTATGGCAATTTGCCTATCCGCTTCTGTCTATGTTCCTGCATCCAAGCCCTCAAACATCAACATCATCGCCGTATATCCTCTCAGTTGATCCAATCTTGTGTAACCAGTTTCAGAAACTTCATTTCTGCAGCATATATTACAGATTCTTCCTGTGCCTTTGCAACTGACGCTTTACTTAAATAAATAGTTCAAGGCAGTATGGACATTATCTTATAAAATTTCATTGTCGTTTTCCTCCTTGTTTTATTTTTTAAATAAATTAAAATTTTAAGTAAAATTTGTCTCAGAATGGAAAATGTTTCATTGTTACGGCTGTATTTTCGATATGTTTAATTATTTTGTCTATATTTTCATGAAGAAGATCTGATTTTTTTTCCATCCCTAATAAACAATCGCCTTTAATGAAAATAGATATGACATAAACATTTTAGAAAGGTCCCCATTTGGTATGAAATCTGAAGATTACGTCTGTTATATACATCCGTTATACATTTATTTCCTTAGGAATTCAAAAACTTCTATTTTTACATTTTTGAATTTAATAATTCATTACTTGTAATTCTTGTTTGTAGAGATCTAAGATATTAATTAATTTAAGAAATAATTATATATTTTTAATTAAAAAGTTAAGATAATTTGAACCAGCTTATTTCTTTGGTTAATTTTCCTATTACTATTTAGTTAGTTACACAAAGGTTTGATAAATAAGTACTTCTCCTAATTAATATCTTTTTATCCAATGTATTGACTGTCATTCATTGGTTTGTTAATGATAATGAATGCTTGAACAGTTTTTAAAGGTGTTTTTTTTTTTTTTTTTTTACAATAAAGTGGTTATTTTGCTATTTTTTTTATCTTACCTTTGAATTTTTGTAAGGTTTAGTCTGATTAGACATAAATTATGAATCGCTTAGTAGTTTACGTAGAAAATGGACATAAAAGAAAATCTACTAGTGATCAAAATTATTAAAAGTATGAGTATTATTTTTCTGAAATTGGGATATTAACCAGATTTTGAAAGTTTATATGTGTCGAATATTCTGCTATCTAAACCTTCATTCACATCTAATTAAACATTTTTTTCCCTTTATTCTTGGATTATATCCTAATTTTTCTGAACAACCTTTTGTTCAGAAAAGTGTTATTGTCGCGAGTTCCAGGCTCGATAAAGATATTGAGAGATTGAAAATTTAAAATGTTTATATAATTACAATTTATTAGTTTAAGAACGTAAATGAAATAAGACAAATCAGTAATAACAATGACAATAATAATAATAATAATGACAATCACAATACTAATAATAATAATAATAAATGTCAATAATAAACAACAATAATCATAGTAATCTCAACCACAACACCAATAATAATTATAATTATAACAGACAGTGATTACATACAAAACAGAATTTAAAGTAATCGTCAGGATTTATTCACTGTACTTAAATAATAAGAAGTAGAATTCGGTTCCATAGACAAAAGACATTAGCATGATCGCTAGTCTTAACACTTTTTAACCATTAGTACCATTAACAACAATAGTACAATAAGATAAGTATAAAGTTCTTTCTCTGCAAATACCTTTGCTTTCACAAATAGAATTATCCTAACAATTTATCAACGAAATTTATACATTATCTATTTATTTCACTTATAGTCTAACAGTATAACTCTTATAGTCTAACTCACCGCACCATTTATTGTTGTTCGTGTAATGGAATTACTCGTGATGTCACCTTAAATCGCGTCGAATTTAGTTCACTAGAAATTCGCTCCTTTCTCGACCTCCTCGCAGACTGAAATCTCTCAGAACTGACGTCGCAGACTCACTTCTTGCAAACTGATTTCACCGGAACGGAACGCAAGGGGATGTCGGAGGGTGCAACACCCTCATACTTTTCGCAGTATACGGGCTTGCGCCCTTTGCTGCTGGGTGATTCTAATGATATGGCGGGTATACATAAATAACATGGCTTTAATTCGTTTTGGAAGTGTCGATTGCGTTCCGATCCCTTGGAGCGTTTTGTTCGGTTGGAACACAGCGGTTCGATATGCTAGTTAGCTTATCATCCGCGACGCCTCCCTTTCCGCCTAGAGTGGGCAGAAATCCCTTTGTTTTCTTACTAAAGGACGCGCTTCTTCTTGGGAAGGCGTCGGAGGCGATTTCGGGACCTACCCTTGAAGCATATGGCTTTCCGAAGCCAAATGTGATTGTTTGGGCCTTTTCAGAGCGTTCAGCCCCGAGTCTAGCCCTGTTTCACCGGGTCTTCCCCAGATTATTTATATTCCTATCCTCTTTACCTGCTGGACCGGATCCCACTTAAAACGTGAGTACGATCACATTTCCCATGAAATGACCACATTTCCCTCACATTTTCCCATGAAATTCCAAACCTGGGCCCGGTAACTCTTCTCATGGAACAACGTTTGTTTAGGTGTGTAAGCGGGCAGTATTACAAAGGACAATTATTAAACGCGCCTGTTACCTTTGCTAAAACGGTTTTTTTTAACTTCTTTCTGGATTCCTCGCATTATTATATTTTCTACTAGTTTCCTCTCAATTTCCAGGAAACCGTCACACGGGTCCGTTGTTCCGGCCTTGTTACACTATAATACATACAATTTTGATTTTATCCTCCAATTTGACAAAACTCTGAAGTATGAAATATTAACATATTTTGGAATAAAATATTTATTTCTGGAATATTAAAATATTTTTTAAAAGAGAATATTAAAGAAAAAAATTGTCAATACAGTATATTTCATTGGCAAATTCCCGTTGGTAAGATAAATTCAGATTTTTTAAAGGGGTTATCTTAAATTTTTCTGTTGTTTTATAAATTACGTTAAAAGATTGCATCCGACCGAAACTGGATGCACTTGAAATTGATGTATTACATAGCAGCCAGGATTGAGGGTCCGCATTGCAGTAACCCAATTCACGTCGACCAATGTGTTAAAAGTTTTAACATAGTTGTTGATCTTGCTACAGGATCTGAGTTCAAAGTAGACAAACATTAGCTATTTAGTTTTTTTCTTCAGAGTATCCTTCTGCTTGTTAATTATGCTTTCAGTTTTTCAATTCCCTTAGAATTGATCGGCTTGAAAGTAATTTTCGTAATAATTTAATTAATATGTTTGATAAAATAAATATTAGAAGTTGGTTATAATGAAAATTAAATGATTTTAATAATTAAAGCGGATGTTAAAACATAGCTTATACCTTTTAGAATTATATTAAACTTTAAAATGAATGCATAAAAGGAGAATTCCTTGTTTAAGATATTATTCTTAATGTCTTAAATATTATTATTATCTTAGATATTATTTTAATATTGGTGTTATTAAGTTTAAATTAATATTGCAGCTATGCAAAGTTACTGTTTTTTTAGATAGATTTTTTTTTCGTAGATTAACTGAACTATTAAAGTTTATAGATTATTCCTCTGTTTGCTTCCGATTATTATTATTTATTTCTGTTTTCTGTTTATTTTTTGGAAATCCCATTAGTCATTGAAATATTTTATGTAATTCTTTCTATTTAATTCTAAGTAAACTCTGAATAAATAATATTTGAAAAACTTTATGTATAAATTAAAAATTTATTAACCGATTTTATTGAATATTTTTAATAGTTTAGATAGATATAATAATTGGTGACTCATCAGTTTATTTTATATCCAATGTAAAGATAGCACATTCGTTTCTGTAAAGTACTCCATTTATTTAATATGATAAACTTTAATCATTCTAATGAATATTTGCAAGAAGTTGCTTAACCATTCCTATAAAAAGTTCTGTACTTTAGCCTAAATTTAATAATGTCAATTTGAAAAATGTAAAAAATCCATATTTTTAAACTTTGATCGTATCCCACACTCCTAATATTGCCTCCAAAGCATGTTTTTATTTTGAATCGCTTGCACTACTGTTTTGCTTAGGAAGACATTTTTTTTTTTAAATATGTAATAAGTAAAAAGATAATTTTCTTTTTATGTTCATGGAAGGGGGAATTTGGGGCAATTTTAAAAAAAAATGCTGAGACAAACATGCCCAAATCTACTGAGCTTAATATAAAATCGAGTTATGTTTACAAAATTTTGGGAAAATTGACATCTAAAAACGAGCAACCCCTTGGAGATATTTTGTCTCCAAAAATACACGTGTCTCTGTACAAAATTTCATCAAAATTGGTTTTCTGATTAAGAGTTAGAGTTTCAAACGTGCCAACACGTACCTAGGGTCTTGAAACTTCGAGAAATGCAAAAATAAAAACCATCTTTTGACTGACATGTTTCTTCTTCCAGCATATCTCTAGAGCTATGATATCAGGAAAGTAAAACAAAGAGTTTACTTTCCTGGAATGAAGAAAGTAAAAAACAGTAATAATTCAAAAAGTGTTACATGTTCGAAAGAGTAAAGACGTTAAATTTGAAGTATATTTGGTTGCGATAATTTTAGCATAACTGATTATATTGATAAAATAATTCTTTCTGTTGAAGATATTGCGAATTGAAAATAATGTTCAAGTTAACATTATATATTTGAATTTTTTCCTTTTTAAAATTACAAAATCATGATTTTAGTAACAGTATTGTTAAGTATTTCCTTTGTTTTTCCCATTCAGAGTAATTTTTATTCGTTTTCATGGAAAATAAGTCTTTTGTTTGGGATGGTAGATTAGTTTAATAACATAAAACAAAAAAAAATATTTTTACCTTTTTTACACCACGCCCAACCTTTTTTAAGGTACACCTTGGATATAAATACACATTTTTTAAGGTGTATTTATATTTGTATATATATATATATATGTATGTTCCACCGTAGCAGTTCAACAGGTGAACCGATTTAGATGTATAACCTCGCGTTAGAATCCTTACGTTACTAGGAATGTCATAAGCTATATTATATATATATATATATAATTGTAACTACAAGACCAAAAATAATCTCATATATACGATTCTAAATGGATAATCGATAGTGTTTTCAGTATCGATTTATTTGTATCTAAAATAGTTGTGAATTTAAGATCTGCTACGATATTGAAAGAATAAATTAAGGAAGTAAATTTTATTAATTTA
Source organism: Zanna intricata (assembly GCA_010016005.3). NCBI lineage: Eukaryota > Metazoa > Arthropoda > Insecta > Hemiptera > Fulgoridae > Zanna > Zanna intricata. Next base: position 5,433 of record JAAAKQ030033441.1, read on the forward strand.
TTTTATAAATATTATTACTGTTTTTATTTATTATTTATAAATATTTAAGAAAAAAAATTGCATGACTTTTTTACGGGTAGTATGTACGGTCACGTAAGCTTGTTCTTTCTACTTGCTCTTATTTGTTACTGTTTCTTCTTCCTACTTATTGTTTGTAAACATTTAAGAAAAAAAAACATGATTTTTTGACATGTAGTATGTTCGGTCGTGTAAACACGTACTTTATTTATTTATTTTTTTGTTTAACCTCCGAAACCACCGTTAGGTACACCTTTAGAGGATGAAATGAATTATATGTAGCGTGTGTGAAAATGACATGCCTGACCGGGATTCATTGAATAATTCGCATCTCGCCTATGAGATGCGAGGTTTCCAAATCGTTGAGAATGAAGCGTTGAGATGCGAGTAATTAAAAAACGACTTATTTATTTGACAGATTTTTCCAAATCTACCATTTAGATCTGATCAATTTTATTCAGTAACTGCACGCATTCTATGCTGTTATACGACTGCCCAAAAAAGGAATGCAATTATGTTGTTCATATATGTATGCATGTACTTTTGTTTCACCGTTGGAGCTATTCACCAAATTGCACATATTGCGGACGGGAAGATAAGGCTTTACATAATTTTTTGAATGCCCACGATGGGAGGCTAAGAAGATCTGAGCGGAATCATTCCAGATAATGTAATCAAAAATATGTTAGAAAGTGTTGAAGTTTGGAGAAATATGTGGAGTTACTCGCAACAGACATACAGATACTTAAAGAACTAACATACCGAGATTGGGAAGGGATGATGTGTGGAGAAAAAACTTGGGAGAAAAGACACGAATCGTTGGGGAGTACCTGTACTTGTATGGGTATCCCCCATTTCAGTGGGAGCTGGGAAGTAACGACCGAAACCCTGCGGAAGGGCTAAGGCCCGGGAACGGTATAGCCGAATCCGGTTCACCTCACCCCAGACGTTGGCGACAGGTAACTGAAGAGCTAGGGCTGACCTGCCATGCCGGATATACAGCCGGTAGGCGGGGAGACCCGTTAGAGGCAAAAGACACCACCTGGGTTGCGCAAACTTTAATGTAGGTCCGACCCAGGGAGCAGGGGGAAAAAAAAAGATGCAGGACCACGCGTTGGTATCCTTACGATACTGGGAGTATTTTAGGCTTTATGTATATATACATACATATTGTTGCCGAATGGCTTCGTCGGCACGTGGAACGCTAAAACCTTTTGGTGGCCCTGAAAAGGGATCGTTTTTGTGGTTAGCTCTGAAAAGAGCTGTACGAACCGAGAGATGGTCTCCGGCGAAGTCGACTCGGCTGCAGTCGGGAAGTTGCGGCTCGTCCGTTGAAATCCGACCGGGCTTTCCCTCAGCGGTGGTTGGGATCCCATTACAGCGTGGTAGTGAAGACCCCAGAGTCCCGCAGTGTCGGGTCGGCGTCGGTCATCATTCGCCGGTGCGGCCGAGACAGTTCTACCCGAGCGATCCGGCTGGCTCTCGCAGCTGTGTCCACCGGCCAAGGCGATGGAAGCCCGGCGAGCTGTAGAGGGAAGATAGCGTCCGCATCCAGCGGCTCCCTTGGCGGGCCGGCTAGCCTATTGCTCCGGCGGGGTGGTCCCACGTTGAACCGGCCAGGGAACGCCTTCGGTCTTTTGAGCAGCTAGCTTGTGCGGGGAGTGCCGCCTGTGTACGTGCATACGTATACTGGACTCCCGCTAACATTTCCTCGTCCTACCTAACTTGTTCGCCGAGTTAAGGCATGTGGTAACAATATGTATGTTTAAAAAGATTCAGAAAATTTGAAAAAAATATATATATACAAAATTGTCACCCCGCACGCTCTTTAATTATCCTTTTATTATTATATTAAAGAACAATGTTTTTTTTCGGCAGTCATTTTTTATAATTTTTAATATTTATCTTTTATTATTATTTACCGCACTAAGAAGTTGCTTTCACGGTGTAGCTTATATTTCTATAAGTAGCTTATTTTAAATAAACGTCTTAACGGCATCGCTTGAATAATATAAATAATTTATTGAAGAATTGTATTGTGTCGACCAATATAGATAGTTTATTAAGTAAATTCAAGCGTTACACCGAAGGTTGGAAATTTTGTTAAGTTTACTTTATACCTATCTTCTTCGAACACTGCTGTATCTAATTTCACGCGGGCTTTAACTTTCAATAAATTTGTTTATAATTTGTGTAACGACCATTATTATTCGTTTAAAAATACTTAACATTAAAGAAACTCTTGTTGTATTATTTTTTAATTAAAGAATAACGCATAATTTTATTAAAGATTTGTTTCATTTTTTTACACTGCTTAAAACATCCTTGTTTACATTAGTTTATCGAATCGTTTTACCTTCCGATCTCTTCTAAAGGAATCATCAATTTTAATTTTATTCGTTTTAAACTTTTCATTTCCATTTTCTTATGTTATTATTTTTCGTTTTGTTGTCATTATTTTGCTATATATTTGTTTTATTAATAATTCATTCTAAATATTATTTTTTTAGTTTAAAAACTGCTTCCTTTTTAATCAGAATAGTACATATTATTTTCATTCATTTTTCTTTTAATTATAATAGAATTATGCTGTGTATCTTTCTTTGCTTCCGTTTGTTTTTCTATAATGCGTAGTTGACTTTCTTGTTAGTATATGCAGTAAAATACTACAGGGAAACGTCTTTCATTTACATCTCCTTTGACTATCTTTATTAATTACCTTATCTATAAGGTAATTATTACTTTTGCAATTCAGTTCTGCTTTAGTAAAACATTATAATATATTTTACTATATGTTTTTATTAAAGAAAAATGTTTTAGTACTTGTCTGTATAATAAATCTTTTGAATTTTGAAGCAGAGGTTTAATTTTTTTATATATTCTAGATTAAAATGTATCAATAATTCTTATTCATGTATCTTCTTTAATTCTCATATGAAATTACTTATAAAATTCATCCTATCATAGATTATTAAACAGAGTTCATATCTACTAGCGGTAAATTAAATACCCGTTGTTCATTGTTAACTAAAAAAAATAAATCGAAATAAATAAGTAGATGCTGTTAAAATTTAATTTCCAAGGTCATTCTCTATTTGAGGTAAATGAGGTCTCCCTAATATATATATGTTGGGTGTGTGTGTTGTAAATGTGGCTTCAAAACACGTTTCCCTGAATTTATTTCTACTGATTCATACTGATATTCGGTATGATTAATGGTATAATCTTTAGATATGAATCTATTGATATATTCTATAATTTTTTTTTTTTTTTACCTCCGGGACCACCTCTAGGTATTACTTCAAAGGATGGAGATGTATGATTTTTAGCGTGTGAAAATGCCATACCTGATCGGGATTCGAACCCGGGACCTACGGATGAAAGGTAGAAATGCTACCATTCGCGTCACGGAAACCGGCATATTCTATAATTGAAAATTATAGAATATTCAGAAGTTTAATATAACAACAAACCGTAGTATTTATCTTGTTAAAGTGGTTATAATATCTTTCGTTTACAGTTCACAAGTCAGTCTACTCTTATAAAGAATGATACAGTCATTTTATTAAAAGAGAAGATATATGTTGATTAGAAGAGTTGTTTTACTTGTTACTTCACCGACATGTAGTTTTTTTTATGTAGATGAAATGAAGTTTTAATACATTGTAACGTGCAATTATTTCATACATTAATAAAAACTCTTTCATATATCGTAATATTTTTGACGATCTTTTTAAGCAAGGATTAAAATTCCAGAAATCAGTCGTAATTTCAATAATTATAAAACAGAAGTTGGTGTCTTAGATAGAAACGGCTTAACATTTTTCACTCTGTATTAGCTACACTGTATTAAATAAAAATAAAAATGTTTAGGAAATTTATTCGGTAATTAGTTTTATTTATATAGTTCATCTGAAATTAATGAATAGTTGTGTAATTAATAGTTCCGCACTTATTTTGATAAAAATTATTTGTCGGAGTTTGATAAACATAAGATGAACGCAAATATTATTGTCCGTAACCGTTATAGCTTTCTACTTAAATAATAAATACAATTTTATACACAGCTATAGTTTTCTTATGATTCGTAACAATATTCGTAAAAATCTTCCGGTTTATTAGTAAATTTGTGTAGCATTAATGTATTGTATAAATGTAAAATATCATAAATATCTTTTATAAAACGTAAGCGATATTTACGTATTTTAAATAGTATTATTACATAGAATGAAAAAAATAATTGTAATCCTTTTAAATCAAATTTATTTCGGCTTTCTTCGATTCTGGTACCAATCAATTATTCTTTTTTTTAAAAAAAAAAAGCTTACTACTTACTGAGAATTTTCTGCTAAAACTAAGCCAGTCTTTCTATTTAAAAATTTAAATGGGAACTAAATGAAACAGTGACGTTTTCCATGTTTAAAAAAAATATATTTCATCTGTTCATTATATTTATATATCATTTAAATAGTTGTTTATTAAAAGAAACTAAAATCATAAAGGATTGTACAGATAAACTATTAAAGGTTTGCAGAAAAGATTAAAAAAATATATATAGCGCGGATATGTTCCGCAGTTAATTTATAACAAATGAAATTAGGGACGGGAAGGGTACCACCCAGTGGAGGGACGCATCGGCATTCCAGAAGCGGAGGTCAGTGCGTTCCGAAGAAGCTGGCAGGACCCCTATTTGACAGCTTCAGATGGTGGCTAAGAAGGGTGGGCAAGACTGCCTGCTGCCACGACACTCCGTAGCGACTGAGTAATGCCTAACGGGGGGTCCGGTTGCCGTGGGGGTGTGTATATATAAAAAAAAAAAAGAAGTGAAATTATATTCCATTTCATTTATATTAAATACAAAGGATACCCTAAATATGGTATAATATTTCAAATTTATATATATATATACACAGGATGTACAAAAAAAGAATATTAGAGTTTCAGTTTGTTGTAATATCTCTTGTTGATTATGTCCAGTGTTGATTTAAAGCTAGCATTGAAGAGCATAAGGACAGTTTCAGTTTCCTGCCAGCAATGAAGTAGCGATGCTTGTGATAATGAATGTTTTTAAGAAAACGCTTATATATGAGTCCATACCGTTTACAATTGTTGTTGGTTTAAAATCCCACCGACTACACTGTGTGAGCCAACTTCGCGATCGGAATGTTGCGGTATGAAGATAACGGACTTTTTTGATTGTATTGTGTTCAGTGATGATTCAACATTATTTCTTCTTAGTGGAAAGAAGGTTAACGCACATAATGTCTGCATACGGGGGTCAGAAAATGCCCATGAATTTTTTGAATGCCAAAAGGGTTGCCCAAAATTAAATAAATTCTGTTCAATATTCCGATGGAAGTTTTACGGGCCTTTTTTTTCGCTGAATTATGTGTAACAGGAGTTGCGTGTTCGAGTATACTGCGTACAAGGCTCTTTCCCCAACTGCAAGATGGTCCAAATAATATTTTTACATGATGATATGCCTCCTCCTTAGCATAACTCTGTACGGGATCGATCGAATGACGTTTTCCCCAACCATCTGATCGGTCGATATGGACCCAATGACAGTTTGTTTACGGAGGCCTCCACCACCATTCTATGTGGACTCCATGTAATTTTCCTCTTTGGGTTTTTATCAAATCAGATGGATCACAGGTCACCACGACTACTTGATGTTGACTCCATGTGATTTTCCTCTTTGAGTTTTTATCAAATAGGTGGATCACCTGCTTGGTGATCCATTGCTTCGATTACGTTAGAGTGCTGGTTAAAGTATGGGACGAACTTAGTCAGTTGGGTATGAGCCGCTTGACGGAAAGCGCTGACATTGATCACATATGGAAAAATTTTAAGTTACTCTTTCATTTTATTTGTGATTCGTCGCTGTTGTAATTACTTAACAGTAACTTTTAACTTTAGCAAGTTAAAAGGTATTAAATAGTTTTAAACTTCCTTAGATATTCTTCTTTTCTTTTTTTTTATACGCCCTGTAAATTAAATTATATTTTTGTTAAATTCTATGAAAAAAAAAACCATGTAGAATGTAGTTTTTAATTGAGTATCAGATCAAAAATTTATTAGATTTTCTTGCTACAAGTGCATAAATAAAAATTGCAGTCTTAATTGAAAAATTGGTATTTTAAAAAAATAAATTTCTGTATATAAATTATATTCAAATGAAATAATATAATAAAGAACTGATTTCAACTAAATTTAGTATAAATAATTGAAAAAATTTTCCAGCATTTGTTAAGATTGGATTCAACTTTTTTTCATTTATTTTTCTGTTAAATAAATATAAGAACTATCAATTTCAAGATTTTTTATTAAAAATTTATCAGAATTAATAACATTTCCCCGATTTATTAATTGTTTAGTTTAGCTGTGATGTTAAATATTCTCAAGTTTCTCTTGAATCCGGCCTCCGTGGCTGAGTGGTAGCGTCTCAGCCTTTCATCCGGAGGTCCCGGGTTCGAATCCTGGTCAGGCTTGGTATTTTTCACACACGCTACAATTCATTCATCTCATCCTCTGAAGATATACCTTAACGGTGGTTCCGTTTCAAGATATACCTTAACGGTGTTTCAAGTTTCTCTTGAAATTTTTTCAGCTTTTTAAAAAATGCAGTAATTTATTTTATAAAAATGAACTGTATTTAGTCTTTAAAAATTATTATTATTATTATGGTTTATATATATTTGTATTTTGTAATTTTAATCGACGCATCATTATTCCGAAGAAAGAGTTGGTTATAGACTAGGCCGCTTGAAAGATAATTTTGTTAGAAGGTGAACTTTAATTTTAGCGTCGCTCCTGTGTAATAAATATAAACTAAGTCTCAGCACTGTTTTGTTTTCTTGTAACTTTCCCTTAGTTTTTTTTTTTTTTTTTTTTTTTTTTTTTGCGAGTAGGTGAACTCGACCCCCGCTTGTGTTTGACGCCGTAGGCGGTCAACCGTTTTACTCTCGTTTCTTAAGATAATCTTAGTTATGAAACACATCAGTATAAATTATAATTATACGTTATACCTTCACTTTTTGAACTGTTTCTCAAAAATTAAGAAATAACTTATATTTTTTAAATTAAATTTGTCAGAATTCTTATTGAATGAAGTATTTTATATAAGTGCTAATAGAAGTAATTTTTGTCTCAGATTATTTCGCTAAATTTTTAAGTTAGGGTTCTTATATATATATATTTATATATATATATCTTTATTTATTCTTAGAATCGTATGAAATTATTTAGTACTGTGTCAGGACTTGGCTGTTTTTTTCCAGCTTATTAAACATTACAACTTTTTTTAAATTTATATCAAAGTAGAATAATTTAACCAGGCGCTATTACAGTATTACCATAAATATAATTATACTTTATAGATATTATTTGGTGAACGTAACAGTTAATATCCTAGAAAAGGAAATAACATCGATTATGTTAGTGAGAGTTGTAGTCATTATGAGTGGTACAGTCACTTTATTTGCATGTTTACGATTAGGATGTTAATCGTTTCATATATAACATTCAAATCATTGAACATAAATTTATAATAACAACATTATCACGTTATAAATAATAAAATGAATTTAAAACACATGCGTTAAACATAATTCTACAATGGATAATAAAAAAATAATTCAAATTAAGAAACACCACTGCCAAAAAAACAAAAAATAAATTGAACTAAAAAAAATCAATAAATCAAACTAAAATAAATAAAACAAGGTATGAAAATAAAGGACTAAACAAATAGCAAAGAGACAAACCAATCAACTTTCAGACAGTTTTAATTTGTTTAAATGTATTTTTCATGTAGAAATATAGCAGGAATTTTAGGTTGTCTAATGATTAAGTTCTCACCAGATGTTATATCGATAAGAGAATTTTGTCCTTCAACAAAAATATTTAATTAAATCAGGGGTTGTTGAGCTCTTTAATATAGGACGATTACTATTCAGAACTCCTCCCTCTACTGAATTTAAATAATTTCATTCCTCCTATATCTACAAAATGAAAATATATTTAAACAAATTATAAGAATTATCAGTTGTTTTAACAAACAATAGTAGACTCGATAAGACAAGTATAAAGTTCTTTCATTCGCTAATACCTTTGCTGTTCACAAATAAAACTGCCTTAACAGTTTATGAATAAAATTTAGTACGTTAACTTTTCTCTTATAGTCTTACAGTAACTTACCGATAGTGTTTCTTGTTTACTGGAATTACTCGTGGCGTCACCTTAATCGCATCGAATTTAATTCACACTGGAATTCGTACCTTCCCTGTCCTCTCTGCAGAATGCTCTTGCTAAGCTTACAATACAATACAGTGTTGAAAATCATCGAGAGTTCTAAGGTTCAAATCCTCGTAAAGGTAGGATTTGAATACTAGATCGTGGATACCGATGTTCTTTGGTGGTTGAGTTTCAATTAACCACATTTCTAGAAATGGTCGACCTGAGATTGTACAAGACTAGATTTCATTCAAATTCATACATATCATCCTCTGAAGTAATACCTTACGGTAGTTCCGGAGGCTAAAACATTAAAAGATAGAGTATTGGAAAACATACAAAAAAATTCTGTAATAGTCTGTCATAGGTATATATTATACTAGTGATTAGTCATTCATATAAACTAGTTTAGATCCACAAATAGTCGGTTTGTCTGATAACTCCGTCAATTTCCGCCGATCTCCTTGTGGTTGAGCGGTAGTGTCTCGATATTTCATCCGGTACGATTCCCGGTCAGGCATGGCATTAAAAAAACAAACAAAACAGCAACGTAAATAATAATATACAGCCTATAGATAAAAAAACAAATTCTTTATATTATTTGTTAGCAAATTTCTATTCAGCTAAAAATCTTTTTTATGCTAATGAAACATATTCTTACAAAATGGCGTAAGATCAATGCTGGGTTTTATTTTTACCTGAGAAATGACAACTTGTGTGATGTAAACCTTTAGAAAATCGTGTGTGTCGGTTTGATTAAATACTTCTCTCTTTATCTGTTTAGCCTCCGTAACTACCGGTAAGGTATTACTTCAGAGGATGAATGTTGTATGAATGTGAATGAATTGTAGTCTTGTACAATCTCAGGTCGACCACTCCTGAGAATTGTGGTTAATTGAAACCCAACCACCAAAGAACACCGACCGGTATCCACGATATAGTATTCAAATCCATATAAAAATTTTTATCTTTACTAGGACTTGAACCTTTGATTAAATACTTATACGAAATTTATTAAATAAATTTAATATTGACTGAAGGGTATTACGAAACGTTTAGCTTGGATTATTTACGTGCGATATTTACGTTTGTTACGTAATAATTTATTTTATTTAATATAATTTATCTATTTGTAAATTTTTATGTCCGTGTAAGTTATAGTTTTTAATAAACTATAAAATAATAATAAAATTACAATGTAAAAATGAAGTTCATTGCATTTTTTACGGTAAATTACTGGTAATATAAAAATTTTTGCGTTCATGTTTAATAGTAAATGTAAGAGATAGCATGTACTTTTTATAAACTACTTAAAATTTTCAAGATTTCTTAAAAATGCTCTTTGATACCTGGGTAATTTTATTTTATACATTGTGTTATGAGACGACTACTTTTACCATAGTACTTGATAATTTAACAGACTTATTTAATCTAAGCTGTCAACATATATTGTTTTGATAAACTTTTTATCATTTTAATTTTATAAAATAGAGCAAATAATAAAACAGTAGTCAATATTTTTAATATGTAATCGTTAGTGATATTTATTATCTGAGAAGTTAGTATGATAATACATTAACGTTTATTATAATTTATTACTTATAAGTTAATGCTCGCGAAAATGTTTCTTAGCCTTGACGTTGATACGTTAATTAAACACGCCAACAAGTTTGCGTTTAGTAGAAGAAAACATAAGGTAATTAATCTTACATTAGAAATGAATTAATATTACAATAGTACTGTACGTGTTCTTTAAATAATTTAAAGCTTTTTTTTTTCAAGTTTAATAGATACTAATACATTATTTTAATTGTTGTATTACTGTATGAAGGACGATTAATATTACTTCTTGATGGAACAGACTATCATATTATTGAGAATCTATTTACTTATAATCGACTATTATTATTTAACGAGTGAACTGTGTTGTCTTTCAACAATTAATAGTTGAAAATATTATTACTTAAGTCGAATCCAATGAAATTTATGACCACCCACCTATCCCAGACGGCTTTCATGAAAAATAGGAAATTTATTTAGGATGTCTTTAGTCTGAATACATGTATTGCAATCAAAAACATTAACATTTTTAGGCTTATAATCCTGTCGCTGTTACTAATGAAACATTTAATTTTTTTCCTGTAAAAAATCCCAAATCTGTCCTTAATTAAATCCAGATCCTTTGAGTGTCAAAGACAGAACCAACCGCGCTGGTCTAGTACGGTAAGCATTAGTGGAGTTTAGACTTAGATTCCTGATATCTTCTCGTTTTCAGGTAAACTGTTAAAAGACTATGAAAGAATATATTTACTAATTTAATAAACAAAAAAGTAAGTATTTATTTGATTAACAAAAGGGGCATATTCAATGAAATATTTCATTGAATATGTTTATTTACCGAGTTGTTAATTGTTAATTTAGTTTATTTTTGGCTCCTTGATTCGATTTGTTTTTGTCCTAAGTATTGGGTTTATGTTTATTTATATTATGATGAAAACGTAAATCGATATTTACGGTAGTATTAAAATTAGAATTGTCTCGAATATTGGCTGTCCTTTATCATACTCATTATTGTTGAGAATATCTCAGATTTAGTGTGAAAGTCTGTGACATTTCGATTAGAAATAAAAGATCGTCTGATATATTTGGAAATGTTGCTAAATCATAGCTACAGTAATAGGAGCTGCTTTTTACACTTGTACTATAGTTATAGTATAGTAAACATTAGTGGGAGTTTAGACTTAGTTTCCTGATATCTTCTCGTTTTCTATTAACCCTAAAAATTCTCTCTTGTGTACCTAATTAAGCAAATAATTTGACCACGGCAATAATTTTGTATGACAGTATTTTTAATGATAAATGTGATTGTAGTTTAATAGCCCAACGGTCTGATCTAGTGGTTAACGCGACATCGCAAATCAGCTGATTTTGAAATCAAGAGTTTTAAGGTTCAACTCCTAGTAAAGGTAGTTTTTATAAAGGTACTTTTATAAGGGTTTGAATACCAGATCGTAAATACCAGTGTTTTATGGCGGTTTTTTTGTTTAACCTCCGGAATCAGTTAAGTATATCTTCAGAGGATGAGATGAATGAATTGTAGCATGTGTGAAAAATGCCTTGCCCGACCGGGATTAGAACCCGGGACCTCCGAATGAAAGGCCAAGACGCTACCATTCGCGCCACAATGGCCGACAAGTGTTCTATGGTGGTTGGATTTCAATTAACCGCACTTCTCGGTAGCGGTCAATCTCTCTTTTATTTGTTTAGCCTCCAGAAACTACCGTTAAGGTATTACTTCAGAGGATGAATGAGAATGATGTGTATGAGTTTGAATGAAGTGTAGTCTTGTACAATCTCAGGTCGACCACTCCTGAGAAGTGTGATTAATTGAA
>JAAAKQ030033452.1:0-15787 GCA_010016005.3 Zanna intricata
AAAAACTTTAATATACAAGTAAGATACTACGTCTCAAAAAGAAACAGAAAGAATTTTACGAAATACCTTACAAATGATAATAAAAAAAACACCTGTATAAATATAGGAACAAAAACACGTTTCATTTTCGAGTTTCAGAAAAAAGTTTGCTTTAATTTCTGCTTCAAGGGTGAAATAGAGCCATACTGAAATTCTTAAAATATAAATTAAGCGATAAATCTGATAATTCATATAGTTTTTGGCCTGAAACATTGAATAAAATACCGAGAACTGCAGTTTTTGAGAAATTTTTGAGGAAATTATCTAAAAAAAAAAAAATTCAATACAATAAAAACAAACAATAAAAAATTCTTGTCGCAAAAAACTGTTTCTGAATTTTGATTTATAGTAAACGCATTAATTTATTCATTTAATGCTCAATATATTGATATAATGTCATTAAATTTCTGTCCTTTCAGTTCAATGTTCCATCAATAAATTATTTACATTCTTTACATATTTTTAAATGTTTCGAATTCATAGCAGAACCTTCAATTTTACAGATAAAACACAGTATATGCAAGGATTTTCATCAAGATATATGCAAGATATTTTTTTTTTTTTTTTTTTTTGTTTAACCTCCGGAACCACAGTTAAGTATATTATCTTCAGAGGATGAGATGAACGAATTGTAGCGTGTGTGAAAAATGCCATGCCTGACCGGGATTCGAACCCGGTCAAGATTTTAATCCTGAAATGATTAATTGGTTTGTTGTGCTTAGTTTTACTTATTTTTCATGTTATTAACTGCATTTTATTAGTTGTATTATCTTTTGTTTCTATAGTCATAGCTAACAACATAGCCACGACGTGGCTATGTTGTTACGTGGCTATGTTGTTAGCTATAGCAACGGAGGTTACCTCTAGTTTTAAGTTTTTCCCCCATTATCAGTGACGTTGCTGTTCTTGTTCGACTTTTTGGTCATGAACTATAAATTTTGGCCTCATATTGTATTGATTTTATAAGATCGAGACTTTAATTATTTTCGTATGTAGTATATGCTGCCTAGCAACCGTAGGCCAGAAACTATTTATTTTGTTTTTGACGTTTATATGTATATATTTTCTGTTGTATGATGAATTAATTGGCTAATACTAACTGTTTTGTATTAATTCTAACAATTTCTGGTGGTTTATCACTAATATTAATTAATAAAATATATTTAATATTAGTTGTGTATAAACAGCTGATTTTTGTTTACATTAAGACTTAAAAAAAAAAATGTTTTTTTTGTGTATCGACTTTCTATTGGAATTTTATGATGTGTGATTTTGAAGAATTAAGGAGTGATGAGGAGTGTGATTCGGCTCCTAGGAGAGCGCGGGGGTCCTCGCGGGGTAGTGCTGCCCCAACATTTTCTTCTGATGATTCTGAATCCGGATATTCGGAGCGTGGCACTAGTTTGACTCTGAAGCAAGATCGCTCTTCGAGTTCTTGAAGTTGGCTTCGGCGGATGCTGGGCTGAGATTACGCTCTGAACGAAAGAAAGACACTCATTTGATTTCTTGTCGGAGCGGGGTATGATGAAGTCTCTGTTTCTGCTTCTTCAGATGATGATAGTCTGGCTTCCCCGGAATAATCTGCAGTTGATTTAGAAGTGATAATTGCAGCCCAGACAATCGGGGATGAGAATGCTGAGGTTTTGAACTCCCAGACTGAAGTACCTTCAAAGATGATTGGTCATGAGACGGTGGTAACTCTTCGGGTTTAAGGCTGTTCAGCGTCTACATGGACTGGTGCAGGAATGCCCTAAAACTAAACGTGTCATCAAAAGTGCTCTCAAAAATGTACTACAGATAAAGTGGAAATTATCTGTTGTCGCATGGACATCGCTATTAGAACCGGCAGTTGTGAAAACACGTGATGTAACACAAGCCGAGGTTAGGACCCAATCCCTCCTACGGGATGATAACCTTCAAGATGTTTTGTTCCAGTCTTTCTCTGATGATGAAATTGTAGAAGTATCCCGTCTGGCTTGGTCGAATAAGGTAATGAATGACTCGTGTAGTTCGTGTACCTGAGGACTCAATGAGAACAGCTGATCCATGCAGATTTGTAGACTTGAGAATGTGCTATCACATTGGTAACAATGGGATTCGCACTCGAAACGTAGACGGGGACATTATAGAGCATTGTTGGTCGTCACCATGGGGAAAACCTAATCGTTGCCGTGATTTTAACGCCAAGTTGGCTGCTTATGGTGGGGGCACAACGGACATCAGAGGTCTCCACCTAAATCGGTTGGCAGCAGTCGAATTAATCTGCATCAATATAATCAATTCTGATTTATATATATTAGTTTCCTCCACTACTGTGAATCTTGTTGTACTAACACCTACTTACGATCGCCATCGTGTTCAGCATCGTCGTAATCCTGATCTGTATCTTCTAGGACGTCCAGCTCCGCAGTTTTGACAAAGTCAACTGCTTGCAGATATCACTTAGTGTTGGGTGAGGGAACAGCCCCCTGTGCAGCTGCCATTCGTCGGTGCGTGCACTGATAGGCGGCGGTGAGGATGTATGGGGACTCTCCGACTCCAACACTAAGGCTGACTAGAAACAAAAGACTGACTCCCTCACGGGAGGACGACATTTGAGGCAGCCATAAAGACCGAATTGCGACCTTCGGGGCGTATGTTGACTCTAGTCTCTCGTCCTGGAGGTTAGAGGGAGGTAACAAAAAAATCCGAACCGGTGGGACTGACCTGTCGTGCTGGAAGTACTGCTTGTGGACGGGGAGGCCCACTACAGAGGTTAAGTACCCCTCTCCGGGCTGTGTTATGCTTCATTGTAGGTCCGCCCGGGGATGAAGGGAAAAAAACTTTACTAAACATTAAAAACAAAACAGAAAAATACTGCATTATAATTGTAAACTGAAACAAAAATCTTTTCAGTATTGGAAAATATCTAGAATTAAAATCAATCATTAAAAATAATTAAAAAGAAAGATTAAGTAAGAAAAATAACATTAATACATTTCATCATATTATTTTAAATTTCATCTTTACAAACATCTTATTTGGTATTCGGTCTTTTAATTAAAATTTTTTTTTATTAACTTAAAACTGCGTCTACCGTCCCCCATTTTATTTTTAAAATAATTTATTTTAACTTGTCACTCTTTCAGTTAAGACGAATCGTTTAGTAGTTATTTCATAGTGAAACCGTTTCGGATATATATGTATAAAGTTTAATTAAACAGATTTTTTTCAACTACTGATTGAAAAAAAATATTCTTATTACCAAATCGGGGGACCCGTCCTGTTGTAATTCATTTGTCCTGCCTCATTTAATTTTATAAATTTAATGTAAGAATGCTTTTTTTCGTCCTCATTTATCGTAAATATCTTTATTTTTTTATTTATTAAAATGAAACCTATTATTTACTGAAGAGAAAGAATAAATGAAAAAAAACGTTATTTTATTATCAACATGTGTAAGGAGACAAAAAAATACCCATTTATTTACTCTAACTAAACATGTTACATAATATGTGTATGTGGTTTTTGGAAACTATAATTATAATGTAGAGAATTGTGTGATAATGTACATTTGTTACTGTGGCACAGTTACCACTCGAATACGCCAACCGAATGTCGCCCGTCCACCAATAAATCAGTTAAACACATAAAATGCACCTGTGATCCTATTGGGCTCGGTTGGCTAAAGATACTTCTGTTGATACAAAATTTCGGCATATCCACAATTAAAAAAATTATAATTGACCATAATTTAATTAAATGTTGTAAATAAAGTATTACAAAGAAAAAAATATTTTTACAATAAAATTGCGGTTCCTTTTTATTTAAATTGTAATATATTTTTACAACGCGAACATTGAAATTTAATTAAAATTCTATAATTAGTTTGTAAAATATCAATATTTTATTAACTTTTTTTTCAACTGTATTCAAAAACAACGATATCAGCAACTAAAAGATCAGATTCCATTACGTAAATTTAATAGTACTTGTTTGACAGTAGATATTAGAATAACTAATGAAAAATATTGTTTTTTATTATAACTATTTCAGCGTAAAAAAAAAAAAAACAAAAAAAAAGTTTACTAATGAATTAATTTTATAACTTTTAAAATGTTAATAGCAATGTGTAAGAGTGAATGTGTATGATTGGCATCCGTTCAAAAATAAATAATAAATCATAAAAACATGAGGTTTGGATGTAGAATTTCTAATATTTCTGAGGTCGTAGATTTTTTTCCTTAATTTTTAGTGAAATTAAAAATCTATGATCTACAGTTGTGATTAAACACCAAACATTAGTTTATCAATACAATGGTTTTTATCAATCAATTATATAGTTTTTATCAATCAATTAACTGAGCGTTGTTTAATTTAATACTTTTATGTAGATGAGATTATTAAACGTCCTACAATCACGAGGAATACGATAAGGAATTTAATCCTTATTTCAAAACACTTTTAAATTTACCAAATATCAACTTCTTGAAAAGTTTCATGTGTTTTAAAATAATCAGTTTGCATAGGATTGTGCAGATTAAAAAAATATTCCTCATTAAAACGAAGTACTATTTCTCTTAACTGCCATATTGGATAGTAAATTTATATTAAAATATATATATGTATTGTATAACATTAATTAAAAGTATAAATCATGTAATTTAATTTAAATATAAATATTAAACTTTAGATTTATTTTTTACTTAAATCATGTTGGAAATTCAGGTAATGAAATAACCGGCTTACGTAATAAAAGTGTTGAGTTTAATTTTATGCAACCAAACCATTTCTTCAATCCAATTTCATAATTTAAAAAAAAAAAAAAAAAAGGAAAAATTTGCTTGTATAAGTTTTTCTATGTACTGTATAGATTTCAATGAAATAAAACTGATGATGGGATATAAAAAAAAGGTAAAAATATTTTGAATACGTAGAAAACGGATCGCAGTCCTTATTTTCAGTATGATCCTTAATCATGTAGTAGCTTTTTTTTCATGTAGTAGTGTAACTTTTTTTTGTCAGTAACCGTTGTTACTTAATGTGATCGTTAACCTATTCTATTCACTGGACGAACAGTTGTGTTGACCATGTGTTCTCCCTTTATCATGTTTTTGCAAATGTTCCCTTCGTTTTTCAGTGTTCAGGGTTCGTTTTGTGAATTATTATATATTTTTTTTTTTTGTAACATTGGTAACGACTGTTCCTATTAACTTTGCTCGGTATTAAATTTTATCGATTTAAATAAAACTGAAGTTTTGTCGTTGCTAAGAAAAAAAACCTTCTTCAGACCTTTTCATTTCATACAAAATGAAACAAATTAGGTAATTTTTTTTAATGTGAACAATGGACTGATTTTAATTAAAATTCCAGGATGACATCTTAGCTATTAAAGAATAAAATAGATATACTTTTTTAAATATAATTTGAAGTACCCTCATCCCCCATCTTGAGGGG
Organism: Zanna intricata; assembly: GCA_010016005.3. Lineage (NCBI taxonomy): Eukaryota > Metazoa > Arthropoda > Insecta > Hemiptera > Fulgoridae > Zanna > Zanna intricata. The sequence goes on from JAAAKQ030033452.1 coordinate 5,476, forward strand.
AAGAGAGTTTTACAGAATTTTCTTGTACAAAAATAAAAAAAATTTAATGACAAAATTTAACTACACAACATTTAAATCCTCCTCTAATTATAGGAGGATTTCACTTCATATTCAAAGATAATATTAATTTATACTACCTATGCCGAAGCGATTATGTCTTTTGTCAGGATTTACACAAATTAAGCTGAATTTGAGTAGTTGATATACAACTGGAGGTGTCTCTTAAACTCAGCATCTATCCCGAGTTGATAAAAGACATTAATTGTAGAAAAAAAATACAATTTTAGAATTATTTTTTAAAACCTGTATAGGAAAAATAATGTTTTTGCGTACTTTCTAATTTTGAATTACAACAGATTAATACAGAGAAATAGAGTAATATTTCAAATAACTTTTTAGGGTATCTTTTCTAAAGTTTGATTGAAGCCTCAATTCTATTTTTATAAATAAAATAAGTTTTTTGTGCGTTTTTGTTTTTAAACTATTTCTTTTAGATTTTTTTTGTTATTCTAATAAGTAAAATAACATTTTTGTTATTTAGGTATTATAAAATTATTTTATCTTTGAGTTCAGTAACGTAATAATAAACCGAATACCTATTTTAAATACGTCTTTTTTCAGAAGTGAGAATTTTATAAGAATTCAATAATCTATGAAAAATTATGAGCCTTAAACTTGGATTCAGAGCCTGGAACTACTGTTTAGGTACACAAATAATATTGGAACCTTATCATCCCTTTTTGTATCCTTTTTTTCTTTTTGATCTGCTTATTGACTATACATTTTAGGAAAGATACCAATGAGCAAGTAACAGAGGATACAAGGTGTTCAATGACTTTTGAAGAATATATTTTTATAAAATTAAATTCAAGAAAATTTGTATCGTGAAAACCCTGATTTATATGTGTCTTAAATAAACCCCTTTATGTAAATAATTATGAAGTAGTTTCTCTTAGATATTGCAAATCACTTCCTAAAACCGCATATGTAGCTATTAAATATTTTTCTTTAACTAACAAGTACTATTAGTTTTTATTAATATTATTTATGAAACATTTGTGAATAATGTTATGATTTAATAGCAATAGTTGTTAACAAATTAATTATCAATAAATAATTAATTAAAAGAGTATCGTAAAAATATATCTAAAATCTTTTCATTCTGCAGATCAGAAAATACTAATATAAATTGTTTTTATAAGAATGCTTTGTAAAGTACACTGTTGTTTACTTACTTTGTGTTTCTTTATACGTTGTTAATGAGAAATATTTTTCCCTTTGTAGTAATTATTTTTTTGCATGAAATAAGTATGGAATTAAATAAAATATTTAAGTCTTACAAAAAAAGTAAATGAGTAACTCATTTTTAATTTTTAGCTTGTTTTAGTATAGTATAAATATAGTTTAAATAAAAGTTGCTTTAAATATATTTCTAATTATGGGAATCCGGGTTAAAAAGTAAACATTTAAATCAATTTTTCAGATTTTTTAACAAAATTTACGTCATTAAAAAAATTAAATCCTTTCAAAGGAATAGAACTCCTAAATGTTTACTTAAATTCATTTATTATTAATTTAATTATATTTTTGCTTTGAAATAATCTTCCGTTAATTTTGCATAAATGAATGAAGCTGTTCGTAATACTGGATGTTTAATAAAATGTATTCATTTCATAATGAACTAGTAAAAGTAACAACTGGATTCTTCTTTAAAAAATTAAACGTTAAGTTATGAAGGAATGTTACACAAACAATATGGAAATTATGGAGTTAATTTTCTTACCGTCGAAAACAACAGCAGTCTTACAGCCCTTATATAAAGTCGGAAAAAGTCCAATACAAAAACACCTAATTTTACAAACGATCCAGGATTTAGATAAAAAAAAAAAAAAAAAAAACACAAATCTGTTTCAAAGATCATAGAATGAGGTTTATCAACTGACTGTAAAAAAATTGTTATCGACTTGAAGGATTTTTACCACAGGCTAGAGAAGTTACTAACGTGGTACGCGAAGAAGAATGTTTAGCGGAATGGGGTAATAGTCTGCAAAACCTATCGTTGACAAATGGATTGTTTGAAGATTATCAAGAGTTTGACAAAGATTTAGAAACGCATGAAACTGTAACAGATAATGTTGTTGCGCTTTATTACTACCAGAAATAGACGGGAACGTAAGTAATGGTAATGAAGGTAATAATGAAGACATCAACTGGCCAAATCTTCCAGATGTTTTAGCAGCAATAAAAATCGTTTGCTGGTTTCTCAGTTTTATAGAAATTTCTAATGAAGAAACAAATAATTTAGAAAAGAACCTTCAAAATTTGTATTACAATGTTCGAAACAAGCAAAATACCGACTTTTTGCAGAAAGAGTAATTTTTATAATTTTCATCCACCTTTTTCTTAATCGTATTAAAAAAAAAATTTAATTGTGTTTGTATTTATTATTGCATATTTTTGTTTTTTTAATTTTTATTATCTTATTATGGAAATAAATTATTATTATTATGTTTAAAGATTATTGTTTTACTATAGTACAATACCCGTATAGATGGCATATTAAAGTAATACCACTAAGCTACCTAAACATCGGTTACAATGACTATCTAAAATCATCGGTTCCTTGGAGGTCACTATAAACGATATTTACTGTATATATATATATATATATATATATATGTTGTCTTTCCAATATTTTTCAATGTTAATAGGGATTGACATTGATAGAATATAAATTATGAAAATTAATTTGGAATAAAAGGAAAATAATTGTTTACAAACAAATTTGTAAAATTTTATTAATTTTGTTAGACTATTGTAATATCCGGATTGATACAGTACAATCTTTTTTTGTAAGCCGTTGACCCTCGAGAATAATAATAGTTTGCCATCATATGAAAACAGGTTTTTACTTTCTCGATAATAGCTCTATTACTGTTGCAGCAAGATAGCTGAAAAGGGAATTTATAACGATGGGTAAAAATTTTGAGTGACGGGATTTTATCGTAAGTTGATATTCAGATCATTTGACTTAGAAACTTTGTCCAACACTTACTTAAAAAAAAAATCCAAGACAAAACTATAGATTTTTCCGAAGATGTATTTATTTTTATATGATATACGTCATGGCAGTAAGTATGTTACCTTGTATTTTGATTCATTTCTCCGGACTGGGTCAATAGAAATTCTTTGAAAAATGGCACAACAAATTTCCACATATGGCAACATGTAAAAATTTGTTGTAATGCCAACACTGCAACTTTGATAGATGATCGATTAAATTTTGGATAAAAATAAAAGTCGGGATGAGATAATTTTTATTATTATTTAATTTTTGTATCGTCGTCATAGAAAACTGAGTTTTGGTACAATAAAAATACTTCTTAAATTATTTAAAATTATGTCAATCAGATTTAGGGATAGGGATAGTTAAATAATTAACAATTATTTCTGAACAGTTTATTCCTTATAATTATTTTTGTTCAACAACCAGTATAATTTACAATCGGTTCCCACTGACTGAAAAGTTGAAATTAAGAACAGATATCGCTTTTATATATATAAATTTTGGTCTGATTTTTGACCCTATTGGACACGGCGGCATCCCTATAGTTATATATTTTAATGAACTGTAATTTGTATTAGCCTTTTTGAATAATATTGGACTAAATGGGTTAACTTATTCAAGTAAATAATTATTTTAATGGATAAACTTTTAAGCTCGAAAAACAATGGAATGCGTATTTAAAATATCAAATTTTAACTTTTATTTTGAAAATTTAAAATTAAACTTTAATATTAATGTTGAAGATATTGAAACTTTTCAAAAATTGGTGGTCCAATGGGACTTTACTTAAAAATTTAAAACATTTTTGAGTTTTTTTAATAAATTTCTAATTCTTTATTTATTTTTCAAGTCGTGTTTGTTTTTAAAAATATTGCATGAGATATTCTGTCGAGCAAGAAGGTAAAATTAGACCCTAATTTTTTTACTTAAAAATCACATTTTATATTTGGCAATTATTCTCTAAATACAGTATATTTTGACAATAAGAATGTCGTTTGGCATATAATACTGCATAATTTTTAAGGTAAAAACCTCATTTCATGCAGGGCGTCAAATCCGGACCCAATAATTTTTAATAAACATTTTGATCTATTTCTCAGTTTTACTTTAAATATTGTATAAGTAAATATCATTAATACTTAAAAACCCTAAAGCGTATTTCAAATAAAAACAATTCAAGGACAAAGCGGGGTAAGTTATTCAACTTTTTGACGATCATAATTTTTTTAACAAATCGATCTGTGCCAATACCCATCTACGGAGTCCGTGGAGTTTAAGAAGCTTTTTCGATCACTTCCAAAGATTTTCTTTTTTTTTTGATTCATTCTTTCTGTAATCTTAAATTTTTATCTATCTTTTCTGATGTAAAGAATGGTAATCATCACATCCATTGAAAGTATGGTAACATCCATACAATGGTTGTCGAGGTTGAAGAAGCAGAGGTTGAAGCTTGTGAATTTTATAATGGTGTATAGTAGTTAAAATGTACTATAGCATATAATATATATTATAGTTGGTGTGTCCAGGGACTGTAAAAGATATATTAAAAATATAATTTGCAAGAACAGATAAAAAATGGACGGGATTGATTAGAAAAATTACATTTTTTTACTGATTTAATTCGTTTAACCTTTTCTGTTATCTTGTATAATTGTGAAAACGTAGTCATGAGATTTGTGGGTAGAAAAAAGATTTTTAAGAATAAAATATTAAAAAAATATCTACTTCTTTAATTAATGAACATACTGTGAGTGGAGAAAATGGTACGACTTTTTAAATGCATAGATTAAATTCGAGTCCGATTTTAGTTAAAATAATTAAAAATTATAAATTTTATGGGTTGAGATTCGTCGCGCAAATGGTTACTATAGAGTAGTTACTATAGTTTTAGCTGGAAGACCCAATTGAACGAGTCTTATGGATATACCCATACGACATTGTAAAGATAATATTAGGAGAGTCAGATGTAGAAACTGCGATTGGGTAGGGTTAGTTCAAGGTAGGGCTAATTGGCAGACCTTTGTTAGTGCAGCTACGGATTCAGAAATTCTGATGCGATGAAATAAGTAAATAATCCTTTCTAGTTTAAAAAACATAAACAAATAAAAAAACGTCTTACACAAAAATTACAATAAATAACTGAAATATTTTAGTGTAGAAGGATTAATGCACGGGTATCACAAGGATTAATTTACTGTCGTATTAAAGGAATGGAGTTAATCTAAAAGAAACTAAGAACAAGGTTTTTTATATAACCTTGAAAATATAAGTATATACTACTATTAGTTTCCAGTAAAATAATAATTACAAGATGTTACAGTTGTTTTTAAAATACCGAAAATAAAATAAGTTACATACGTAGTATATTATTGTACATTTATCGCAGAGAGAAATACATTCCCAAAGTAATGGTTATCACATCAGGTAATGTCGTAAGAACACACGACGTTGTAAAAATAAAGTAGAAACTCTGTAAAATAAACATTAAAGTCAGATGCAAGAAGTAAACTTGGTTTGCGTGACATAATGAAGACACCGTCTTTATAACCAGCTGCTGTAAGTATTCAACAGTCACTAAAAGCCATACGGATTTAATAAACTAGAATTCAACAATAAAAATAGTCTTATGGGGGAATTTTATATACATTTCATTATATTACAAGCGATGCTATTGGAAGAAAAATACATGTGTAATAATATTTTAGAAAAAAAATAAACAATAAAACACAGCAACATATACCAAAAAGTTTAAATTTATTACTGTTGTAAACATATTACATTAAATATAGTCATGTACATTAAATAGAATGTATTGTATGGAATACAAATCGGTTGTAAAATATTAATATCAAAATCCACATTTTACTTAAAAATATTTTATTTTGATTTTTCTCTATAATTTTAATATTTTTAGATTATTTATTTCATTGTGTAGGAGATGGTAATATTACATAATTGTTTATTTTAAGTCTTTTATCCTTAAGAATTACGCTAAGGGGTGATATGTTAAAGAAAATTAGACATGGTGACTGATTTTTATCTAAAATATAATGGATATGTTAAAACACATGTACGAGTGTAATTGAGAAACAGGTGTTACTATTTCATTAAACATAATTAATTAAATTATTAACTAAACAGAATTAATTAAATTAATTCATATTAAAAATTAATGATTAACAAAGCAACATTGTGGTCATCATCAAAATCCACGTACTCGATTGCCAATTTAAGACAGATATCGATGCCTGGAAGCAGTCATCAGTGATATGCGGGAATATTTTGGGGAGATAAGTAATCGAATAAGGCTGGAATTGTATTAATCAAAATGGTTAAACCTGATAACCGATACAAAACTAAGATTTCTGTGCTGTGTTATAGCTTTTGTTTTACTATACGGATTTGAATCACAGAAAATATATGGTTATTGATTGCAAGTAATAAAAAAAACCCGTTTAAAGCATTTGTAATGTACCAAATATTTATACTTTCATGGGTAGAACGTATAACAAACAATGAAATGCTAGAAAAATATTGCGAAAGAGCTAGTATAAATAATGCCATTAATTGTAGGAAATTGTAATGCTTAGATTACTTAATGCAATACAGTGATAAGTATCATCTCTGAAAAAATATCCTGCAATGTATAGTGATTGAATTTTGGGTAGAAGGATATTCTGGCTTAAAGCCTTTCAAAATGATATTTGATGTTAACTATTTATGTTAGCCGAGCAGCTGTGGACAGAGTGAAACTGAAATAAGATGATAGCCAAATCCGAAACAGATAGAATTAATGCAGATGTTAATTCAGTATAAAAAATTTGTAATTGTTAATGGTTCTTTACTTCATTTCTATTGGCTCCTTAAAAACTTCATTGTTTGAATCAAATGATAAATTTCAAGAAAAGCTACGCTGAACGGTTACTGAAATGAATGGATAAACAAGATAAGAGTACTGTTTATTAATAGGACACTTTAAAATTTTAAATTTGGATAACTATTTCTATTATTTAACAATCATCATCAATGGATAATAAAGTACTGTGAATAAAAAGAAAAATAAATAAATGAAACAAAAAGTATAATTAAGAAATAATATAAAATATTAATTAGAAAATAAATAATACTTATAAATAACTTCAAAACGAGTATGCCTTTTAGTTTTTATTGAATAAAATTAAAAACAACTGTTGACATAAAAATAAAGAATATCTTTTAAGGCAATACCAGTCAATTTCTATTGTGATGGTTGTTCAATAATCGAAATGACTGTCTAGCGATAGATTCAAAGAAAAATCTTTTGTGAATGATTTTTGATCGTTTTATTGTATTCCAATTTATTTCGATAACCTTTTAACATAGATTTTTCTTTATTTTGCTAAAACTATTTAAAATTCTAATAAATACATTTAATTTAAAACTGAATGCTTTATTAATTTCGTTTGATTTTCATTTTTATATAATAGAAAGGTTGTAGACTTTTTCGTATATGTTTTAAAAATAATACTTTCAATAAACAATTATTTATTTATTTTTTCTTTCCTTTTTCATCTCTCCACTGGGTCGAACCCACAATTAAGCATTGCTCAGCCCGGGAGTGTCTAAATACTCGAACACGCCTCCCAGTCTACCGACAGTATGCTCGGCATGAAAAAAAGCCGGGTCTCGGTCTTAACAGCTGAATGGTGACGGAGTTCCCGTGTCTCATCATAGCCGCCCACTCTAGGCAAGCCTAGACGAACGACGATTCCAAAGAGGGCTGTCCGTCACTTTCTCGCTACCCCTTCATCTCTGACTTTACGTTGCAATATTTTTATTGCATAACAAGACTACGTTCTGAACTTCTCAGCACCAGAGAGCATGCACGGTATAATGGTATCTGCATCAAGTGGTCCTGTTACCTGCTCACATATGCTTTGTTCAACCATCCACCGTCGACAATGGAATACCACATGATGAGGAGTATCATAGTCCCTGCAGTACAAACATTCGGAGGTTGATGTTCTCCTCCGCCCAAAGAGATAGGATCAGAAGACACCTGTCAAAAACTGTTTCAACCAGTAATTAAGCTGTCCAACTTTACGGTCAATCCATGGTGCAATATACTTAATTAAACAATGCGTCCAACGCCCTATTGAAGATAGGTCCCATCTACTTTGCCATTCTCGGATCACATCTTGTCGTGCAGTTTCCCTGTTTTCATTCTCAATGATCTTACATCACATAACGGCAACTGGCGGAGTGGTGGAACACCAGTAATTACTAATGAGATCTCCGTTGAAACTGAAGTGTAAGCAGATATGATCCAAAGGGCAATCCGACGTTGGACTCCCTCCAGAAACAAATAAACTATTATTTGGAATTAATCAAGTGAAGTGTTAACGAAAAGTCTCTAAAAAAGGAAGCTATAAAATATAATATAATATTGTTCTATATACCTTAATAATATTGTACATGATAAAATAGTTGTATGTTAAAAAAATATTGCATACAAATTATCGAAAGTTGGTACTGAAAAGAAAATTGAAAAGAAAACTTATATGTTATAGTATAAATCAGTAGATATATTTTGAATACTGATTTCACAAAATCAAAGAAAAATTTAATTTTTATTGAATAAGTTATCAAATTCTTAGTTTCATAAAAAAATTTTAAAGGTTTTTAAAACAATAGAATATTAATCAGTGTTTGTAAAGTTACTGTAACAATAAACTTACAAGAAACTCAGCTACTATACTTTTTGCATATTCAAAGAAAAAAAACTCTTTTAATAGATATTTTGGCATAATTCAGTAAAATTTGTTCTTAATTTACGGTTTTTTGTACTTTTTAACGACCTCTATTCTTATTGTGAAGATTTCACAAGCGTTAGTTCTACACAGAGTCTATTTCTGGTATAATATTTTTCAAGAGTCAATTATAATATAAAACTACACTAGTAACGATAACTCGGGAAAAACTATATTTTTATAATTTTTTTTTTTTTTTTTTTTTTTTTTTTTAACTTACGAGTATTATTAACATCTATCATTAACGTTTTTCTTTTAACGTATTATTATATTGATAGAACAGGGAAGTAGTTAAAAAAAAACAAATAAACATATAGTGGAGTGAGAAATACGTTAATTTATAATTATTCAATTTTTCCAACTACTTCTTCTAAAAATAATGTAAGCGTCATTAATTAGTAATATGCAGTTTTAAATGGAGAAAGAGATTGGTCAAATAATCTATTATGTTTGGTCATAAAATTTCTCCCATGCAAAGATAGATTTGGATATTTGGGTTAAACTGCCCTCAACTCCATTGATTATATACAAGTTGTAAAAAAAGTTTTCATCTTATAAAATAATTAAAAATACAGTGACACCTATAAAAGTGTCGTTCCATGAGAATCTTCATATGGCCGCATTTAAGTACCTAAGTTAATAATAAATTATGTGCAAAAAATTATGATTTACATTTAAGTAATTAACATTTCAGTGATAATTTCATAATTTTAAAAACAAACTTACTGAATTTTGAAAATATAAACTGTTATTCAGATTAAATATATATTTATTATCTTTCGTTATAATAAAGAAAATAAACCTTTCGTGTGTAATGTCATTCACGAAACTGTAAAAATATGCACGCAAGAGTGATTAAACAATTGGTTAAAAGTTTACTTAGAATAATTTATTTCAATTATTATTTAAATTTAAATGATATTTTAATTTTTTTTTTTAAAGTAAATTATATTCTAAAATATCTTTTATAACCTTATTTCTTATTACCTTATTTTTTATGAACATTAATTTTATTTTTTAGACATTATATATCACATTGCATTATATATTTAAATATGGTGACTGTTCGCGTGAGTTTTTGATATATTGGCTACATAATAAGAGTTTGTGTACCGTGCGCAAAACGCATAATCTTATAAGAGTAAATAAAAACTCTTAGTAGTTTATTTTTACGATTTCACCACAGTTTTGTTGCCTGAAATAATAATTATGCATAATATAAATAATTAAGAATCTTATTTTTTATTTATAATTGGAAAGTACAGATCAATTTTCTTCATTCTTAAATTTTCCCTTCCTTCCTCTTTTCTTTTTCTTTCTTTGTGGGTATGTTTGTTTGTAAAGTTACAAAATAATTTATATAATAAATGGAAATTCATTTTACCTTCTATTAACAAAAATAAAATAAACTACACATTTTGATTAAGAAAGCATGTTTGTGTGTGTGTGTGTGTGT
>JAAAKQ030033463.1:0-11856 GCA_010016005.3 Zanna intricata
ATATATATATAAGGAGAAGAAGACACATGGGTTTGAATCAGATTTCATCACCTTTTTTTCTTTTTTAACTTTTTTTTTAAATTTAAATATATTGATTTATTAATAATTATTATCCAGTGATTGTAAACATATTTTACTATAAATAATAATTCAATAATAGCAATGAAAAAAAAAACATAAATAATTAGTAAAATAACATTTTTGAAATTTAAAAAAAGTGTATATGTAATTTAATAGGCATAAAGGAAGTCATGTGGTTTCCATCAGATTTGGTGAAACATATGATTATTTAATATTAATTGAAAATTATAATTTAGAATCATATTATTTTTATTTATGCATTTGTTTCAGTCTATTTTACAATAAATATCACTATAAAATTTATTTACCTTCTTCAGTTTCGTTTTTTTTTTTTTTTTTTCATTTTGTTGATGGTTACATTATAATAATTTAAAAAGCATACTATTACATAGATGTAAGAATCAGATTTATTTAAAGAGTAATATAAGGACTTTTACTATAACCTAATATTTCAGGTAAGATTGTTGAATTAATAATTGTATAAATATTTGATGTTAATAAAAACTAATATTTAAGCAATTCTGTAATTGTCCATTTTATAAAAATTTGGATGATCATATCTCACTTTCAAATGAAATAAGTTTAAATGAAGTGCAGCAAAAAATGTGTATAAGTAATCTAATAGGTGTAAGAGTAAGTCATGTAGTGTACACATCAGATTTTTATCTTTTACACTTATTCCATATTTAAATTAAGTAACTCTTAGTATCTTAACAAATTCACAGCAATTTTTTGCAGGCTTTTTAATTCTTCTCTTGAAACTCTAGATTATCTAGTTGACTAGGTTATGTTACTCCATTGTACTCTACACAAGCAACTTTCAAGGATTAATATATAATTTTTCATACCCTCATGCTTATAAACTTAATAGGCTTAGAAATTGTATTAATATATGTATTGTAGTAGTCTTATTTGCAGCAGAGTGTATTTGCAGCATTGAGGTATAAAAATATTTCTGCCTTATATATGATTCAGAAGCAACATTTCAACAAAATTAGTTTTGCTGTATATGTCATATCAGTGCAATGAATGTAAAAATATATGAAGTCACAGGCTAATTTTTTCTCAGTTTTATCTAAGAAATTTTCATTATGTTAAATTTAATAAAATACCATTTGAAAATGAAACATTAAAAAGTGTTAGAGCTAGGTAAGTGTTCTTTTCTTTTTGTATCTGTATTTTGGCGATTTTGAAATAAATAATATATATTCATATAAGATGCATACATGTCTGAATAAGTACAAGATAATAATGTATATAAAATTTAAAAAAAAAGAGTAAAAATAAACTTTTAATATATCATAAGCTATTCATTATAATACCACACTAACAAATTTTTACTACAGCTAAGAATAATTATTAGAAACAAGATGACATTTTAATACAATGATTAAATATTGATACTGTATGTCCCTGAAGACCGAATCAAGTTAAATACTTCCCATAAGAATTGTTAAAATTTTTTACCCACACTCATACCATCAAATCAACATTTTTGTTCTTGTAAAAAAAGCCTCAGCATGCATTAAATATATATGAATAATGTAATATAACAGATATGCATAAGCAAGGTACACACATTATAAAAGATAAACTACACATAACAAATGCTTTATATTATGAACAAAGCTAGAATTTATGTACCATCTTGACACAGTAATGACATTTTTTTTTTACACATTTGGATTGTAGTGCTGATGTGCAAAAGTCTAAAATTTCGTTTCAACAGACAGTCTTTAGAAATTTTTGAAAAATGCTCAAATATACAACCCCATGGAAAAAAGTTGTTTTAGTAAGAGAGGTTTTTATTCTGAAGACAGCTGAATACTGTTAGAAACAACTATTTTAGCCATTCCTTGCTACTTGCAGGGTTAAAAATTTCAGCATTTACTATAGGTTGCAAAACCTCACTGATATGGAAAAAAGGAAGCAGGTTAAAGTCAATATGGATTAGATACAAGATAATTAGACATAATTTGTTCAACAAGTTTCATGATTTATCCACAAAACTCACCATCCTTATAATAATCGTGAAATATCCTCTAAAATATTTTGTTAACTACTTACTACAAAATTTCTAGAAAATACTAAAAAGTTAATTTTCTAATTCACAAGATATTTTCAATTACCTAACACTTATACTGATATATAATTACTAAATTATAGGCTAATTTTCAATCTAGAATCTTCCATTATTAATTTTTCTCATTTTTTCTGTCGGCTTCCCTCCAATAAATAACCAGCTACACAATATTATATGATTCAATATAAGATTTCCAAATATATAAACAAACCAAATATGAAAAATAACAGTTTTGTAATTAAATATGTTCAACTAAATCACTGAAATAATTAACAAGAAAAAAAACAGGTTAACATGTGGTCAATAGTGAATATTTTGATTCAATACAGCAATAGATAATAAGCATGAATAACAAAAACAGCAAATAACTTGGAATTACTATACCTGTATACAAAAAGAAGTTCTTATAAGATATAAGTATTTTGCATACAAAACTGTTTAATTTCTATGACTTAAGTATCCCGTAAAAGATATAAATATTAATTTGAGCAATTCAATCTATCTTTTCAAGCTCATCAATTCCAACTGATACCTCATATAGCATCACATGACAGCCATGTGATACCACGTGAGAAATTCTTTATGTTTTATTTGCTAGAATGAGTAAAGAAAGTAATAACTTAAGCAAAACAGCAATTATTTTAATGTATAGGAATAGATTACGACCACTCTCTCTACGGTATATTACTTAAATACCTAAAACATTATTAAAAAAAAAATTTACATCGATGGAGGTATACCATACCTTCATACCTCCATATGATGGAGTTATCTTACTGCTTTAAAAGTTATACCATATAAATCAAAAAGAACAGATTTTCTTATTTTCAAAGTTTGTAAAAAAAAACATAGGCTTGTAAGTACTGATAATTCTAGTTGTTTGGTTTCAACTTACACCATTGTCACATCATCCTGTTAAATATTATGTGATCAATTAAGTTTAATTAGTGGACAAAATATATATATATATACACGTATATATTTGTGTGTGTGTGTGTGCACACGCATGTGTATTTGTTTATAAATATCAATGATTGAAAACATGAAAGGGCAAATTTGTATATGTACTTTTAGTTCAATCACATGAATGTGACTGAATTATATTACACAATGACCATCAATATATACTTCCATAGGTGACTGAAAATGGTAAAAGCAAAAACCTATTTTGCAGTTTTTTAAGTAAAGACTTCAACTGATAAGATTTACAACAGTATAACCAATAAGAGAAAATATATTCATTATGTATAAACAAGCAGCAATATAATTAGAACTACCAGTAAACTGAGTGGATTAATCATTTTTACACACTATCTTTGGCTTTTATTGGAAAGCAATCGATTTTAAAATTTGATAAATAAATTATTATCACAATTGTAATTAATTAGATATCAATTACATCAACCAATAATAACTTTCAATAATTAACCTCACCTCTCCCTCAGTCCCTCCCAAGCCAAGGCGAGGTTAACTGCTTCCTATAATGTGTAGCCCCCTGCCACAGTAATACCATAAAAACTCCAACTGTTCATTTGGCCATCGATCCATCGACAGCAACTGTCAGACACCGCACAGATTTGGACGGATCGCATACATACACATGAGAACCAGCCGGGGCAGGAATCACAACAATTTTGCAGACTTTAATTAAAGTTTTAATGTAATATTTGTAAAAATATATCACAGTACAGACTACATAACTTAAACATACATAAATGGATCCCATTTGGTACAGTCTGGATGCAAATATAAGGAAAGGACTGGTTCTAAATATCATTAAGATATAAAAAACTAAGCATGACAGTAAATCTTTTAAGGATGAATTGGTAGAAACTGAATGGTAAGTTTTTATACGATTCCTTTTGGTTTGATCGTACCCTCTCACTATCCATCCTCTATTAATATCTTTGAGATCTTCCCCAAATAAACATCATAAAAGTCATTCCACTTTGAGGTTCTTGTTTTGAGATTTAGTTTCTGACCTAAGCTTTGAATAATAAGCCTTATTAGTGATTATGATGTCTACCAAGTAAAGATAGACCTTTTCACACTAAATAAATAGATATTTTATTCAGATAGTTAAATATTAATATACAGATGGCCAGAAAAGTTGCACAGGCAAATATACAAATTTTAAAATAATGTAAACAATACAAAAATTGCAAAACATTATAAAAAAAAGATTGTTTATTGCTACAAATGATTTTTATATTACTTCAATATTAATATTGTTGAGACACTTTTCATAGTTACTTTGTAAAGTTTGTTATTTTCAACTTTCATTTTTTTTTGTTTTTTAACAATATGTACATTTGTTTCATTATATTTAATTCACTTTACAAAAACATATCATGCTGTCAATAAATAAACACAGAGTGGTACTTTAGAGTGGGGTGAAGGCCACTAATGTTGATAAGTATGGACTGATGACAAAGCTTGTGAGGAAATTTAAGACAAGTGACAGTGTAAAAGAAAACCCCACTGAGGATGGCCATTTTTGTGGTCAAAGTGAGGAAAACTATGAAGACAGAAGTAATAGCAGAGCCTAAGAAGTTACCAAACTGAACTTCAATGAAAACAGAGAATCCTTCCTCTCCATCTAAATATAAAGCAAAAAATTTCCACCTATACAAACTACAAGTGTAACATAAGCGAACTGAAAATGATCCTTACCATCGCAAGGAAATCTGTACATAGTTTTCAGAGTAACAATGTAGTAATAATTGCAGTAAGTAATTTCAGAATATTGCTAGATATGTAATTGCACAAAAATGAAGATAGAGAAAAACTGTTTATTTAATCAGTATGATTTAAAAATTTATAAGCAGTTTAATTTTATTTTGCAAATGGAAATCTTTTGAATTAATAAGAAATTATAAAAGATGATTATTAGGCAATTTATTAAAAAGTTTATGGAATTATAATAAGGCTCTTTCTCATGGTCTGAAGTATTATAGCAACATGTAAATAGCAATTGTCTCTGTATCAACACTAAATCTGCGACCCTATTTCATAACATTGTGAGTCCCAGGATGAGAAATGCTATTGTAGAGTATATAACACTTTGGGAAAATCATTAAAACTCTTTCCACTTTTTTCACAGTTGTAATATATATTTTAATTTGTAATCTGACACAGTGCAAAAATAAATATATGCAATAGCAGGAGGATGCATAAATTACTGAAAATTTTATTAGTACAAATGTGTGCATTACATACTACTGTAATCAACAAAATCCTAACCACAAGAATAGACATCAAGATTTTTAAAGAATATAAAATATACTTCACATGTGACAAATAGCATAAATTTAAAAACAGGAAGTAAACTTACTTCCTGTTCTTCCATTTACCTCCATGTTTAAAAAATATTTTTTAGAAGTATTCATAGACATTTACGAACATTGATATAGGAGGTTGTATATTGCTCCACTAGTTAAAAAGATTATGCTGTAAAAAAATTTGTTTAATAATATACCTTTAGATAATTTTTTTAATAAATAATTTTTACAAATATTTAAAAGAATTTTTAAAATGAAAAATTAAATAAAATCTTTTTAACTGATTATTTTAATTTTAGATTACACCTACATCATTAATAACAATATAAGTATGAATTTTAATAATATACACGTTTAACTTCATTTATGAAGTAAGAAAATTACTAATTGTAAGTAGATAGAGGCTTATAAAGCAAATGATTAAGTTTCTTTTTGTAATGAAATAGACAAGACATACTACATAAATCATATGCTTAACTTACTCAAAAGTCAGAGAATTAATGAAACATGCAATTACATTTGTAAAAAATAATCATTATGAAGATAGTGAAAGTAAGAAAATTATTCAAAATAGAATTATCATTCTGGTAATACGTAAACATATTAGTTAATATAATAAATAAAAATAAGTTTTATAATGAGTAACTTACTTTTATAAACAGAATGTACAAGCCGAGCAGTAATGACTAGTAATATTGCACGTACTACATCACCATCTTTAGGAACTTCTTTACTATTGTTGTCATTATCATCCAAGACAGGAAATTTTGTTGAAATCTCACGGAAAGCTAGTGTTAACTGACATGGTAAATAAGACACCTTTTTATTGATTACACTGAAACCAGTTGATTTAAGACCACGATATTGTCTCAGGCAACAATAAAATGAGTTTCTCTTATTTGCAGCTGCATTTTGCCCATCTATACAGGAAAAAAAACAGACAGTTTTTTTTTAATTTTTATTTCAATATAAATTACAGTCAATAATTTATCGCATTTGCAGTTCCATCAATCATGCTTTTTACATCGGATCTTGTTGGGGCCAATTCTTCTGCAGTTTGTTTAAGGTTTTTGAGTTTATCCATGATTGTTATTTTTTAGTTGCTTTTTTGATAATTTTCATTCTTGATTAGATGGGTAGGATCAATTTTTCTATGTCATATGGAGATTTTAATTACTCTGGTAGACTGTAATTCTAATATGAAAAATAAACATTAAATAGACTTAAATATATTATTTTAAATGGGTTTTATTGCCAAACATCACTATCAATCCCTTAGTAAAAGTAGGAAGAGAGAGTTATTTTAATATGTTCAAAAAATGCTGTTAATAAATAAAATTTTGTAAATATTTTCAAGAGATGTCATTAACACATTATAGAAATCTAATGAAAGGATGCATTGTAAGAAATCAAGATAAAATATGTTGCTTAGATTGGATATATTTAAATAGTGTATTACTAAAGTTAACTTAGACAGGTGACTATAGAAGAAAAAGAATTCTTCCAGGTAAACTTGACTGAAATACAAGATACACTAATAAAAAAACCTACAGATTGTACATACAGCTAATGAATGGGCATTTTGTGTTTGAGCAGCTCTCAAAAAGAGATCCTTTAACAAAATAAAATTAATTGTGAAAAAACTTGTATAGGTATCAAACAGATCATCAGTATATAAGATTTGTTCAGAAAATAACCAAATATATTTAATTATACGCCAATGGGAAAATTTAGTGATGAGCAGTTGGCAGCAATATGTTCTGCATAACTTCCTTTGTAATCACATGTTTTTTGGATTGTTGATCATTTAGTTTTTGTGGTATTGTTATTTGCGTGTAACATGTTAGTAGAATTTTCGTAATATGAGATTTTTTTTATGATTGAACTTTTCTCTCAATGTCATACCTGTAAACCCAGCTTTCATCTCTTATGATCCTTTGCATGAATGTTTGATCATCACTGGCAAGTTCAAGAAGTTGCTGACAAACAGTCCACTCAATGTTCTTTTTGCTGTTCGGTCATAAAAGAAGAAACAACTTTGCTGCAACTTGATGCAGTTGAATTTTTAGTCAAAATGAAAGACAAAAGCTAATTAAAAATGTTCAGTTATTTTCTATCTGTCATTGGTAGGATAATATTGACTGCATCATGAAATAGGCAATTTGTAATTTAAATACAAATGAAAATGTTAAAATACACATGTTAAAATGCCTTAAATACGGTGACGTAGTAGACATTTTTTTTAGTAAATTATAAACATAAATTACCATTTTAAGTAATAACTGGATTCTAGTAAAAGTAGTAATTAAATGGCTTAAAACATTCTGAATATAAGCAGTTACAAGATAATATTACAAAAAGTACAGGGTTATCTTGATGATGACTACTCATTAACACTCATGGTAAAAATAAAGTCATTGTTTTGATTTTTCAAGTACTGATACTTGATTAATCTTGATATTATAGTAATACTTTACTACCTTGGTCTCTTGATTACACAGATAATGCAGAAAACTGGTACAATGTATTTAAATACAGTACTGTTTTAAATGAAAGAAAAAATTGAAAAGAAACTACATTATACATTTTGTAATAAAATAAACTTAAAAATAAATTATTATAATTTGCATTGAAATTTAATTACATTATGAACTACATAATAACCATTCTGTGGGTTGAGCCTTTCTTTCATTTCCAATTTTCAATCCTTGATTCCTTTAAAATATCAAGAAAACAAGGCCAATCAATGCTTTGAACCCATCTAAGGTTTATACCCGCATTATTTGGTAATTGGGTAGGCTTTCTTATAAAATGTAATTGATAACTTAAAACTTGATTTAAAATTTAAAAAAGAATTAATAAATTAACTTTTTAACAAATGTATTACCAAACCATTTTATTCAGTAACTTATTAAATAAAAAGCCCCCCAAAAAAAATGGTTACATTAGGTTTTAATAATAATTTTTTGTGGACATTTTTATTTTTAGAAAAAAAAAAAAATCAAAATATTTGTTTTTAGGTTTTTTAATAAAAATAAGACATTTTATACCACAATAAAGTAAGTCTTGAAACAGTAGTATTTCTGACACAGTATGAATCACATCTAAAACTGATATAACCATATACTTCTTTTTCTGCTTAGCTCTCAGAACCACTGTAAGGTATTACTTCAGAGCAAGAATGAGGATAATATGTATGATTGTAAATAAAGTGTACTCTTGTACAGTTTCAGGTCGACCATTTCTGAGATGTGTTGTTAATTTAAATCCAACCACCAAAGAACACTGGTATCCGCGGTCTAGTATTCAAAAAACCCATGATATAATCACATCTAAAAACAAACATCTGAGGTCAGGCTTACTAAGGTTATGTAAGAACCGGCCTCCATCTCACGAATGGTAGCATCTTGGCCTTTCATCCAAAGGTCCCAGGTTCGAATCCCGGTTAGGCATGACATTTTTCACACATGCTACAATCATTCATCTCATCCTCTGAAGATATATTTAGCGGTGGTTCCGGAGGTTAAAACAAAAAAAAAAAAAGTTATGTAAGAATTGAAGTGGTTTCTCACTGCCTCTGTCACTAGGCCATATATACTTCTGCATATAAATGGCCAATGTATAACTGACATTATATTATACTAACATGCAACATCTTCACTCTGTTCATTGAAAGGAGTATCATATGAATCAATTTGATTGCTACACATGCATATTGCATGTGTAATGTTGTTGTAGGTCAAAATGTCGATGCTGCGAGTAGCGTTTTGAGTGGGAATTTGATCTCCAATTGATTTAATCGTTGCACATATGGCATTCAAAGTCACATAGGTAGTTAGATTGATTTAGAGTAGGCATGAGGTTTCGCACTTCCGCGCTGCGGTTATATAGTTTTAGGGCTACGTGTAGGTCGAACTAAGCCTACGGAGAGGGCGTTTACTGACCAGGTATCTTACTCTGATGGTGAATGTCGACCGCAGCATTTGCATCGTGGGCATCCCGACCGAGGCCTGGCTGATGACTGAGATATGTAATCAGTACGAAGGTCAATAAGACGACAATAAAGGTAAAGCCCCTCAGGGCTAGGAATGGGAGAGGTGCTGTGGCGACCGGAATTGTCACTTGGTGGGTGTCTTCCCCTACAGGGGTTGGGATGCTAGAAGATTAATTTTAATTGTTGAGGGGTATTTGTGAAAATAATTACATTTTGAGCAGTATTAAATATAATCCAAAGACTTTTACAACTCTTTCAAAGAGTTATCAAATCATATATAATTCTTAAGAATAAAAGTTTTATTTCATTATGAAATTAGCTAGAATTTGAAAATTAATTTTCATTTAGGTACATGAATATTATTTATTGGTTTGAAGAGCCAGCTCATTCCTAGTACTGATGTAATTCAACTCAGATCAAGAGGTCAGCACAGGTGTCAAAAAATTAAAAAAGAACCATTAAGGGAATTTTTTACTTGATTTGCAAATTATCAATGATTAAATGCCTTTCTTTGTAGAAATCTGGCAGTATTATTATAATTGGGTAATAAGGTTTGACATATTTAAAGTCTAGAACCTCTCTCTACAAAATATTACATAAATTTACTGGAAGACATAATTTTATAAAGCTTACTTTGATCACGTCGTTCAACTTGAGGTGTGGCAATTCCAGAAGCTATGTGAGAATTTAGCGCTTTTCTATCTTTGGGATGAACAAAATCAATAAGTGATCTACCCAGCCACATATCTTGCGGATAACCAAGAACATCTGTAAGACTGCTAGTAGTATACAGAACGACACCTTCCTGCATCGACACCACAACTGAAAATTCTTCCTATAAGTTATAATAAAAAAAAAAACATTATAAAAACTTTAAATTATGTGTATTATAATTATACTATTTAAATTATAATTATATCATAAACTATAATTATCAGTAAAAATGTATACAAACTTTTATTTTTTTAACCAAAGCCTATCACATCCTACAGGAACAAAAGTTAACTCCCAAATCTCAGGATGTCTAATCTTTTATAAGTAATCAGTAAAAGAACAGACAATAGTCCAATCCGATTAAACCTGACTGAATTTATGCAGTTAAATTATGTACACCATTATCCTAAAAATTGGTGAAGATGTTCCACAGTTAAGCTAGAACTAATTTTTTATACAATCTTTTTTTGAAGGTAAGATGATAACTTATCATAGAATTTTTATAAAATTCTTCAACAGGTAATAAAATAGTCCCTAATGGTAGCTTATAAAGGTCAGCCTTGAACCTTTGGGTGTTTGTAATATTACAGACTACTCATCCTTTCCAAGGTAAATATGAGAGCTATTTTAAAAGTAAGGGGGCATAATAAAAAAGTGAGAGGAAAGACTTTACACTTTAATTGATAGGAATTAATCATGCACACATAATAGTTTCAAACAGTTCATTATATAGCAATCAGTCATTTTGTCAGTCGTATCAGTATCTTGTTAGCCATTTACCATATTGCTTAGCTTTCCATTATGAGTAATAAGAGACATGAGAACAGAAAACAAAACATAATTCACTATGCTTAAATTCACTATGAAGTGTTTAAGATTTTGTGCCCAAAATAACAAACCGCAGTGGTTTGATGAGTTTTAACAAAAAGTAATTCATGATGAAAAGAGGAGATAATGCTTAGAAGTTCATACTTGTTAAATAAATAAAAGGTGTCCTTTTATGGATTTTATAGAAATGGGAACAACAATAATAATAAAAACGTGATGTGAAACACTTAAAACTGAGAACCACATGGGATGTTGGAAAGATGGGTTGATGACAACAAAACCCATACATAACTACATGTATTATACAGAAGATTTACCAATTCCAAAAGACTCTTTTTATCAGTATGTAATAGGCAGATCTAGAACAAAATTACTTTTATGGCTTCCTTAAATCAAGAAGTACCTTCTCAACCGATTCACATAATTCATAATAATTACAGTCATAAGAAAAGCATGAACAGGTAGTGTAGAATAATAAATTAATGTATAACTTTCTGTAAGAAATAATGCTTTAGATAGTCTTCTTTCAGTTAAGGGATACCTCAAAGTACAAAAAAACAAAAAATATTTTTATGGAAAATGTGAAAAATAATTATTAAAATTTCTTTAAAAATATCAAGTACAGAAATAAAACAATGATGTAATGTAAACATGAAATTCCATATTACCTTGTGGGCAGATGATTTATGAATATTTTCTTTGACTACTTTGCTATCATCCTTATTATCGATCCTATCTGCTGGTAATGGAACCCCTGTTCCTTCACATGTTTCTTCACCTTCAACAAGAAAGAAATACTATGATAAAATAAAATTACTTCATTACTGTACTTAATACGATGTATTAAAATAATGAAGATTGCTTTGCCTAACTTA
>JAAAKQ030033518.1:0-36450 GCA_010016005.3 Zanna intricata
AAACACCCAGCAAAAAGCAACTTGTTAAAAATCCTAGTTAACGGGCTCGTAACAACGGGCAACGCACGAACCAGGAGTTCAACTGCTATGCCATCATACCCGGGGGCAAATTATACAATGAAAATGTTCGATTTTCTTTTATGCAGTCCAGAATCAATTATGCAACATGCTGGGGAGGTATACATATAAATATGTTATTGAGCCATTAATTGTATTTCAAGAACAAATTGAGAAGTTGATTGTTAATGAGTCTAGGTTAAATTCACTGTTATTTATTTTAGGAAATTAAAATTATTACTATAAGAAAATTGTGTACCTTTAGGATATGGATAACTAATATTTAACAAAAGGACATACAGAAGGAGATCATAATATTGAACAATCTATTATAAATATGGAAAAAAATATTATTCCCTTTCCAAAGAGCGAATAATTCACAAGACTGTACGATTATATGGCTCCTACAATCTATAACTTAATATCTGATAATAGGGAAGCAGGAACCCAATCTGCAAAAAAAAGATCCTTTTTGAATAAAATATTTGAGATGGATGGTCCAGAGTGTTTCTTCCTGTTGTTTGACCAGCTGCATGTTTATAAGGTTTGATTGGTTTGCGAATTAATTACAGGATTACTCGAGTTGTTTGACAAATGTATATTAATTGCTCCAGTTTTTCATGTTGTTCAATAGATGTGATATATATATAAACAATGTGATATCAAACGTGATATGATATTTGTCCTCTGTATCAGATTGGATGATCATTCGAATCTCATTACAGTAATGCAGGTCAACATGTTAAGTGAAATTCTATATTTCTTTAATGGAAAATAAGTTTTAAGTTTATGGAGAATACTTCTTGTCATCTCTTTTAATCTAGCATTAAATAGATGTTTTATTTTTGGTCTTATTATGTTGCTAATAATATCTGAAATAGGTTTGACTCTAGAGATACCTTATTTCCAACAATTTTGAGTATTGTCTAGACTATATTATTAAGAAATCTAAATTAATTTGATTGCAAGATAGAAAAATAAAAAGAGTTTGTAAGATAGGGTAACAATTACAGTTTATAATATTTAATTGAATTGAAGATAAAATTACTATTATTATTTAAAGTTCAATCATCAGCAAAACTTGTGAGGAACCTCTTATTTATCCAATTGATGAACAGACACAAAACATTGAAATTATATATTTCATAATACTTTCATAGTAATTATAATAGATAATAAATAAATATAGAAAATTATTACCATACATTTACATATAAAATATTGATTACAGAATTTCAAAAACAAATTTATAGCATTTCTATGACAGATTACTACAAATACAAATTTGATTAAAGCATCTAACTGTTTAAGATGAAGATGAAGGAATTTTGTTAAAACCTATTTCACAACAAGATAAAAGCTGTATAACTTTTAAGTTTATTTTTGTTCAGTTTGAAGCAAAACAATTACATAAGTTAGTCTTATACAAATATGTTTTCAACTACAAACTACAAAAATGTTTTCTCATCAATATTAAGCAAAAAACATGTTTGTATTACACCCTCTTCATACCTTTTAAATAAAATAATTTATCAAACAACAAATCAAATCAACAGAGTACAACCTTTAAGGAGCCAATAATTTTTTTTTACGAAGATCATTTAGTAATTAAAAGACAAATAGCAAGCTGTAAAACAAAAGTGATTTATTACCAAATAAATGCAATTTTTATGTGTATTTTTCCATGTAATCCCCACCAACGTCTCTGCACTTGTCCTATCTTTTTATGGGTCTCCTTATTCACTTATCAAAGAATGTTTTAGTGGAGTATTCCATTTTAATTCAACAAATTTTCAAAAATTTTATTGCATCACTATTTTCGATTTTGATGCTATTTGGTATATGATAACTACCCACCCTTGTAGTGGAAAAAATTTTTTTTCTTCTGTAATAAGACTATTTTCTTCTAACTTGCAAACGGATAAAAACAGGCATTTTCATCAATTTTTCCATAAGCTGTAGCATTCTTATTTTACATCATGCATAGATCAAAAAAGTGTTCGAAAAGAGTAAAGATGAAACTTCATCTTAGTGTACTCAAAACTCATTTTGTTAACAAAACAAAATCTTGTAACATTACTGAAGTTGTTACAAATTTTTTTTTTTTTTTAAATTTTGGGCCCAAAATAAATAATGAAGGGCTTATTACTCTGGCCTGTTTTTACCATATAACTCTTAAATATTAGAAATATTTATAAAAAAAAGGGACTGTTACAGAGTGTCCTTCATTAAAAAAAAATTGCTGCTAAACCATAAGATTTTGAAAATGTCTCATTTTTGGGGCCAAAAAACCACATATGGGAAAGGTGACAAAAATTTGAAATTTTTACTGATTCAGTAGATTCTATGTACTTTAAAACCATATCAGATTTATTTTGTTATTCAAAGGGGTTGACGAGTAATGAAGTAATCAAAACTGCTAACAAATTTCTGTCTAACTGTGAACAATGTATCCAAAAAAGTCATAGAAACAATTTTTACAAAAAATTATGTAGGCCTACTATACAAAATATTTTGATATATCTATAATGACATAGCTTATATTCTAGATAGTTTGTTACTTAAAGTATGACTCATACACACAAACTCATGTTTAAACACAAAAATGAGTAGACATGCACTGACATGAATGTTTGCGTAATCCTAAACGTAGACATTATAGAAGGCTGTTACTATTTTGATTTCAATGTGATATGTTTTATTGTTGCTGGTATTAATCCTGTGGTTATGTAATGAACGCCTGTTTATAAAGTAACTTTACTAGCAGTGAACTTCTTTAAGTGACATCTTTTATTTTTAATTTTATTAATTAGGGAAATGTTTATTCTAGGTGTAGAGAAACTGGAATAAGACAAAATTGAGGAGCAATTGGTAGTTTTAAAATTTATACTAGTTTTAAATGCAAGGGTAAGAACCCTTGCATTTTATATTTTATAAAAATAGGTTAAGGAATGTTCAATTGGCATTCACACTGAAACAGTATGTTACAACTTGACTTACAATAGATCTTCACTATTGCATTTTAGTTTACTAAACAGCAAATAATATTGATATCTTTAAGAAGTGGATGTACTAAAACAAAAAAATATCTATACTTTTCATAAAACCAAATATTAAGATAAATATTTTCATATTAATGGGAAAACTTGCTCTAAACGATTTACATGTCACACCAAAGCAGTTTCTCTTCTCTATATACACTTTCAACAAGCAATTCAAATTTTAAATTAATTCCAGGCAGAGCACTTTGTACAAAATTCTTAAACAAAATACAAAAACCACAAAATGAGATAGAAAGTGAACCAGAATATCAAGATATATTTGAGCCTCTATGAGTTATAATAGAGTCTGTGATTAAAGCGTGTTCAGCACTTACGGTTACGGTTCAAAAATTATCAAGCAGCGCAAAGGAAACAATCTTAAAAAATAAAAGTTGCAAAAATAGCCAAGTCAGTTAGCAGTAGTAAATTAAATGATTCCCTTGATTTAAATATTTCTGCAGAAGAAACCAGTTTAGTAACACATAATTATTTTATGGCTTCTCAGCCCAGTATAGAAACAAAAAAAAATTCATAAATTTGTGCTACCATCAAGAAAAGTTTGAAATTGCAACTGAATGGCATTTTTTTGCCCTACACCATGGAAAGGGACCATGTGATGGTATTGGTGGAACTGTAAAAAGGACTGTGACTAAAGCAAGCTATCAAAGGATAGTCAGCAATCAGATTGTTACACCTACTGAAATGTACAATTTTTGCAAAGGTAATATTAAAAATATTAACATTTATTTTTGCTCTAATAAAGATGTTCAAGAGACTGAAGAATACCTCAGTTCTCAATATCAGGTAATCACAAGAGTTCCACAAACAAGAAGCTTTCACATATATGTTCCAACAAGTTAGAAATGTACTCAGAATGTCCAGGCGACCTCTGAATCAGAAAAATTTATACTAGTATCGGTATAAAAGGAGATTAGTGTTTCTGATACGTTTACCGAAGCCAAAATGTAAAAATTATGTCTGCTGCATATACAATGGAAGTGGTGGTCAAGTCAAAATTTATAAAAAAGAAGAGGAATATCAAATACATTTTTTTCATTCGCAGGGTCCTGGTACTTCATTCAAGAAATAACTGAGGGATAATTAAACATGGGTTCAACTGGAAAATATTTTAAAGATTCTCTCACCTTCAGAGCTTCTTTTATCAACTATTGGAAGAACAACATTAGATCAAAGATGAATGAGGACTTTAAAAAAAAAAATGGCATGATTAACAACTTTTTAATGCATTTGAATTTTTTATCAATTTGTAATTGACTATTTACTAATTATCAATTTATTCATTCTCATGAGTTTAGTAATTTTTATAATCTGAAAAAATACGCAACATCAGTATTTTTGGATATATTGTTTACAGTTAGAAGGAACAGTGTTTTTAGTGGTTTTGTTAGCTTCATTACTCATCAACCCCTTCCGAGTAACAAAATAAATTTTTAATTGTTTTAAAGTACTTACTGCTGCAAACATTTCAGTTTCTCCCACCTGTCCCACATGTGGTTTTTCGGGCCCAAAAATGAAACATTTTCAAAATCTTATGGTTTGACAGCCATTTTTTTTAATGAAGGACACTCAGTAACAGTCCAATTATTTTTTTATAAGTACTACTAGTACCTGAGAGTTAACAATAAAAACAGACCTGTTACCCTAAGCCCTTCATTATTTATGTTGGACCAAAATTTGAAAAAAAAAATTTATAAACGTAACTTCAGTAAACATTACAAGATTTTGTTACGTAACAAAATGAATTTTGAGTACACTAAGATGAAGTTCCATCTTAATTCTTTTTTAAAAAAAATCCTTTTTTGATCTCTGTATGATAAGAATGCTCAGAATTCAAATAAGAATGTTCATGGAAAAAGTGATAAAAATGGCTGTTTTTACCTATTGACAAGTTAGTAAATAGTTTATACAATTCATAGTCTATTACTCAAGAAAAAAAAATTTCTGCCTACTACAAGATGGGTAGTCATCTTATACCAAATATCATCAAAATCAAAAATAGTGATGCGCTGATTACTTGTTGAATTAAAATAGAATACCTGGACTTTGATCTTGTAGCAAGTTTTGTTCTCTTTTCCTTAACCTCTTTATTTTCATTGAATTTGATGCCACACAAAACTTCCTTCATTGGACCAAAGAGATAAAAATCCAAAGGGGCAATCAGGACTGTCAGGAGGCTGAGGTAGGAGCTCCTGACCCACTTTGCCAATAGTTTCAGTTGTGCCCTATGATGTCGAGCATTTTCTTGAAGTATGTCTTTCCTCTGCCATCCTGGACATTTCCTCTTCAACACAGACTTGACTTTTTTCTCAATCATGATTGAGTAGTATAGACTGTTGCTTCTCCAAATAACCACAAAAAATTACACCATGGGCACTCCAACAGATGGTTAACAATACCTTACCAGGCGATGGTTGCGTTTTGAATTTCTAACAGACAGGAAATTCAGGGTGTTTCCATTACATGCTCTGACACTTAGACTTCGGTTCAAAATTATGTATCCAAGTTTCAATCCTGTCCGTTTGGACAGGTTAAAATCCTGTCCAAAAAGGTTTCACCTTCATTATTGAAATGATTTTTTAGTTTAGTCCAAATGTAAAATCTCTTGGCTTTGTGATAAATGTTAAGCTCTCTGGGAACCCACTTTGCACAAGTCTTACAGTAATTCAGTTTGTTTTGAATAAAAATGACTTGCGCCAACATTTATTAAACATTTTTCAGCAGTTTGTTCAACTATAAGTCTTCTTGGATAAATAAATCAATACGAGAATCTAATGCCGAGGTCAACTGTTACAGATTGCCTAGAGCAGTGTTCATAAATCATCCTTTTGGAACACTTTTAAACTTTCCCACCTACACATAAAAACCTGCAAAAGTCATGCAAGTACTGCTGTATTGTTTGTTTATCTAAGAGAATATTTCTAACGGTTATACACTTTCCAAAATAAAAATCAGATCACAGAACACTGTTCTTCAAAAGTACCTTCTTCAAGCAGACACACCAATGTAACTAAGACTTCAGAGATTATGTTTACATAAATATTAATAGAACAGCTGACTAACACTGTTTGCAAGATTGAAAAACTAACACTTACAAAAGGTTAAATTGACTACATTAAGTATTTCCTTCTGAAACCACCGTTAAGATATATCATCAGAGAATGAGATGAATGATTTGTAGCAAGTATGAAAAATGCCATGCTTAACCGGAATTCGAACCCGGGACCCTCCAGAAGAAAAGCAGAGACTCTACCACTCGCGCCATGGAGGCCAGCATTGAATGACCCTTGTAATTTATAAATGACCAACAGTCTTCTATTTAATAAACAATTTTATAAAATTAATAATTAGATAAAAGTAAGAAGGAGGAAAAGATTAAATTTTAATTCTATTAAAGAAGATGCTTTAAAAGGAAATATCAGAAAAAAATAAGACATAATCACAAACAAACTAAACCAAAAACAACAAATGCTTTTTAAAATTAAATTGAAAAAACAGATAAACATAAATAAAATTTTGATTTCTTGCTATGAAAATTTACTGCTGTTGAAAATCAAAAAAAAAATAAAAATAAATAAAATAAAAATATTTTAGTGATCAAATACATATAATACCTATCTTTAAGTATAAACACCTTAAAATAAAATAATTTGTTTTAAAAAGAATTAAAATATAATTGTATCTGCATTGCAGCTCTATTATTTACAATTCTATGCTACTATGATGATTCATGTAGAATAATCATAATCTTTCCCACCATCATTCGACAATCATTTTGTTCTAACTTGTATATACAATTTCTTAGCAAATATACTTAAGGAAAATTAACTGGTCTATATTCATATACAGAATGCACATTCATAATTATTAAAACATTAGTGCCTTGGATGGAAATAGAAAGAAAAAAATCTTGTTTTGATTAAAACATTTTTTATAAATTGAATAATACTATCTATAAAATGTACAGTATTTAAATACATCAAATACATTGATTTAATATTTCATTACCCATAATAAGACTAAATAATATTAATAAATAAATAATAATTATTAATAATAAATTAATTAAAAAATAATTATTATAAATAAATTTAATCATTAATAATAAATTATTAATACTAATTAAAATTAGTATACAGTGTGTCATACCAAGTTTTTAACTATTAATTTATTTTATTAATCCTTTACATTCTACTTGTTTAACTTACTAAACTCAAAAAACTGGTATCTAATTATATATTAATATATTTTTGACACTTCAGAATATTTTAAAAGTACAGTACTCATTTTTTTTAGATGAGAAGTGAATTTTGCAGTGAGAAATGGTAAGCCTGACCAGGATTTAGGCCAAGAACTTTACAGGTGGAAGGCAAAGAGATACTATCATTCTTCTAAGTCACATAAGAAAATAATTGTACACAAGAAAATAATTCAAAAATGTTTTGTAATGCCAGAATGGAGGCTGAAAATAAAATAGTTGAAAGAAGCATTCAGTAAATATTAAAATAATCTTTTTCCTTATTGATTTGTTCATTATTCCAATGATTTTTTGCCTTTAAATTTAGTGAATTACACACAGTTCAGGAAAATTCTGATGGTAATTTTATTTATTTTTCTACCAAGATTAATATAATAAGAAAGATACTAAGATTGAAGTATTAAAATTATTCTCAAGTTTTTTCATAATACTGTTTCAATATTCTTCTAATTTATAAACCTGAATTTAGAATTATTAAAATACAATACCTAGGTTGTAATACTGTATACAGCAATGTATTTTACTTTCTTAAATTTAATTTAAAGATGACAAGGGTGGTTTCCTGATGGTTATTTTAATTAATTGTAAATTTAAATAATTACAAATATCCTCTGTTATTAAGCAATATTGGGTCAATCTCTGAATTCAACAAAATCCAATTAATAACAAGAACATTAGTTACCCTGAAATTTTGTTCATTCAAATTTTAATTTAATTTTTAAGTAGAAAAATTTAGAAGTGATGTCCTTTTAATCAGGAAGTACTGCAATGTCTTTTTATTACTAACATTAACACTGACACATAAGAGAAAGGCACCCTGAAAAATACAACTATCAAAACATAAACGTGAAAACTTAATACCACAAATTTAATGTCAACAATATTACACACTGGCACATTATGGCAGCAACAAAATTGATAACTACTATACAATTATGTAATCATTTTTGAATACATAAACAGTGCCTTTCCATAGTGCAGAACCTACCCTAATCTCAATCATAAACTCGTAAAAATTAAAAAAAAAATCATCAGAGTAAAATAAAGACCTACAGTACAGTATAAACTTACAGAAGGTATTGAGAGGCTCGTAGTTTATTACAAAAGACGTGATAATTTAGATTACCTGCCAACATTATTTACAGATGTTCTTCAAAATAAAATGTTCTATCTATATTCACTGTAGTTCAGTCAAGTAAAAAATAAAATGTAATTTGATAAGTCAAATATATAAAAGCTTTACTTTTTTTTTTAATAATAACTTACTTTTCTATGTCTTAAGACATTGAAGAAAATTTGGTACAACAAAATAAACAAAGCCAGAATTGTTACACTGCAAAATATATTATATTAAAAAATAAATAGCAACACTATTTCAACTTATTTAATGAATCCAATTGAGCTGAAAATCCATAACCACTGATAAATTCAGATTATCATTAGGTAAATTCAATATCAGCTGATAATAATCAACTAGTAACCAAATTAATAAAAAGGATTTTTACAATACTAACATGCACACAAAATTATTTCACAATGCCAATTTTAAAAAAAACATACCAATGAATCTAAAAAGTAATAATATACAAGATAAGTAAAATGTTAAGAAATAAAATAGAATAAAATATCAAAATTCTGTATTTTAAATTCTCAAGATGCAGTAAATCATTAATAACTAAATCTCACTAATTTATAAAAGAAAGCACAACATATATTTAGAAAATATATTAAAAAAATCCTATATTCAGACATAAAAAAGAACTGAAATTAACTCACAATACAATCAGAAAATATTTTAAGTATGAAACAATTAACATAGGGGCATCATATCAATTACTTTGACTTACATTAAAAACCAGTACATTTAACATTATTCTTAAAATACGAATAAACAAAATTTGTGTTAAAACCAATAAACCATCATTAAAAAATTTATCTAAATCGCAGTTTAATTTCAAATATAAAAAAAATAATTAGGGAAGTGAAGTTATGTGGAAGTAAAACAATACTAACAAGCAGTTCCAGATATAAGGTTATGTTAACTTTGGTCTATCTGTTATCGTAACAAAAATGAAAAATTACCCAGATTAATACCAAATCTTCCTAAAGTAACATTTTTTAATAATTAATTACCGGTATTTAAAAAAATAATTAAAATAACCCAGAAAAATGTTTTCTAACCAAGGAAGTATTTGTTCATTCAACTGCTCAAATTTAAAACTTTAATGTTAGGAAAAATCACTAAATTTTGCAGCAAATTATACATGCTTCTTACAATAAGGAAAATACACTAAGAAAAGGAGAAAAAATTATTAACTATCATAAAGATGGTGGATAGCCTAGCCTTAACTTTGATCATTAACAATATGTCAAAATGCATAAATACAAATTTTTGAGAATCCTTACCTGTGTATTACTTATTGTATCATCTGAAACCCTTTCTGTTTCCATATTAATCATTATCTCACTGAAAACGACATAAAAATTAAATGTAAACCTATAATTAATGACAATAACACACAGGAAGTCAATACCACTAATGACGTCACGCAGGGTCACCGTGTATCTGAAAACGAATGGTGTGTTTATTACGGTGACTTACGGATAATAATTAATGTAGCCATAACACTTCCTAAATTTTGTATGAATATTTTTATCAGATATTTTAATAACAATAAAACGAATATAAATTGTACTTTACAACTCTATTCATCTTGGGAGCATAACTTTATATTCAGTTTGTTTAAATCCTCTAGATCTTTAACCAAAAAATTCTGCACACCAAAATGATAATTTATCACTAAAATTTATGAGATGTAAAACTACGTATTTTAATCAAATAAATTCTATATGTACTTTAAGCCTGTGCCTCCTGTATTAGTGATTGTTGGCCAGATTCGTCATTAAAATGAAATTACAAAATTTTGTATCATTAGGACGTAAAATTTTGGGAGTTGGTTTAAATTACAAGTACGGTAATCACGCAAGTTTGTAATATAAAGTTTAACAAAATTTTTATATAAATTTTAAAATGGTTTATTTTGATTTTACGTGTAACATAACCTAAAACCCTTATTTCGTCTGGACTGAGTCGAGCAATGACTAATTAACGTGTTTGAATTGTTAGATTCTGTTTTGCAAACGTTCATTTCCCACATGCGTTTTTATTACAATAACAATAGCTAATCTGCAACCGGGTTAAAACAATGCGTATCAGTTGAAAACCATATTTACTTTACAGCAACATTCCGCTCAAACAGAAAGCCCACTATGAAATATTTGACAAATTAAAAAAAAATTGTGTTTTCACTAGTTAAATATCATAATAAGTAAGCCATATTTCGCTATTTATTTGTTAATCTTAGCATTTTTCAACTTGTTTACTTGCGTTATTTACTAAAGATGATTTGAACCAGCAGCGAGAGATTCCCTTTCAGAGATCAATATCAAAAATTCATTGTGATTAATAATAGAGGAATGTGTTAACGTAGTTAAAATTAGAACTAATCTGTGGTTGCCAATAAATTTCATATAACAATTCATTAAAATAATTATAATACGTAAACAGGAGTAACGTCCTTTATTTACATTATTTTGTAATGTTTAGTAAACTTTGTAAGCATCCAACCTAACACGATAATAAACTCTCGCTAACTTCGTTTAATTAACCTTAAATGGCGGTAAAATAACACGAAGCAAAACTAATACAAAATACTAGTTTTTAGGTAATTCAAAATTACGTTATCTCAATAATGCGTAAAATAAAACTGAAGAGTTAATTAATGAAACATATTATTATTAATAATTACTAATATTTATGAGTTTTATTCTAAGATAACATCAATAAAAATAATGTTAGCGAGCGTTAGTTGTGTTGATATCGTGTTGGCGGGACGCTAACCGATAAGTACCTTAGTTAATTTCATTACTGATAATATATGTCTTAAACTTTGTGAAAACCAAACCCAAAATTTAGATTTTCTTCTTAATCTTTAAGAAAAATGAATAAGTAAAATTATACGAATATTTTGGTAATATTTAAATAAAATATGTGCTGTAATCATTCAAATGTAGTGAACCATTTCAATTACTTCCAACAGAAGTAATATTTTTGTGTAGTATTGAAAAAATATATCTTTGAAAATAATATTTTTTGTAAAATATTTTTATCTTTAGGTCTGATTTTTTGCAGGCTTATCTTAAATTAGTATTATAAAACAATATTTACATGGACTACACAGTACACATTAATTTAAGGTGAAGTTAGATAAACTTTACTCAGTTTTTTGTAAACTTCAACAATAAATCAAGATTCTTCTGAGTTTGGGAATTCTGACAATTTTCATAACATTGTGGTGCTAATATTTTAACTGTTTCGTAGTCTTCATGTTACTGGTTTTAAGTGTGATTTAAATTCTAATTGTTCATTAAGTATTAAGGGCTTTTTGTACAAATCTTTTAGTTCCCATTATTTAGTGTTTTTTTTATTTTTTGTTGATAATGTTTCTGTGTGAATGACATTTTCCAGTAAGGAATAACATGAAAATCTTACACAAAAAAGTTAATGGATGAAAACTA
Source organism: Zanna intricata (assembly GCA_010016005.3). Lineage (NCBI taxonomy): Eukaryota > Metazoa > Arthropoda > Insecta > Hemiptera > Fulgoridae > Zanna > Zanna intricata. The sequence continues at coordinate 11,953 of JAAAKQ030033518.1, forward strand.
CACTGGCTACAAAAACCCCTTCTATTATGGAACATACAGATTAGTACCACTGTATATCATCAAGAGATTGTAAAAATTAATCAGCTGCTTTCATTTAATTAACAAAGTGCCAGTTTTGTTAGATGCTAATATTACTGTATATTCAGTGATAATTATGACTCTGTAGTGTGATGTTAAAATCCCAAATACAACTGAGTATTAAATTGAAGAAAAACTTGTAACTGATGTACAGTGCATGAGTGTACAAATACAATCATAAATCCAAATGAAAACATGTCAGTTGTTTCACTTTTTGGTAAGGAAGCTCCATCATTCCTTCAGTCAATTGATCAACTATGATATTGTTAAGAAATCCTGTTTACAATCTCTTAAGTCACCATGAAAACTCTTCAGAGATAAAATATTCCTTAATCAACATTTAAGAAAATAATGAAAAAATATCTTTGGTTTAAAACCTTTAAGCCTGGTCATGTTAGTAAGCTTCTGTCTGGGGCATGGTTTTAAGAGAAAGTTGTCACGAAGCTCTTCTAAGGCATTTTCCCAATGTTCAATCATGGAAACCAGTTTTCTTCTCAAGTATGCCATTTACACACATAATAATCTCAGAATGTCTACTTTTGGTATAAAGAAAATCCCCATCTTTATGATGAAATCACGGGCTACCCATCTACCACATTTAGAAACATGAGCAGCAAAATCTGATAGAACCATACATTTTTTTGTATGTTCATTCTTAAATGAACATATGAAAAATGGAGCAATGGTAGGGGCAAAAGATTCAACAGAAGTCCAGCCGTGACAACTTCCTTGAAGCATAACAAAAAAAATCTCCCACTGGTAACTAAGCAATATTAATGATGTGAAAACTGCAGTCAGAGAGTGTTTTAACAAATTTAATTTAAAATACGTTTTTTGTGTAAAAATGTTAAACTAATGACAAGCAATTCATGTTTTTTTATTTATATGAAAAGGGACTTAATGATCGCAGCATAGAGAACACTCTAGACTTTAGAGGTAAGAACCTAGAAAAGAAAACTTTTCCATCAGTTTAAATCAATTTAAGCGAAAATTTATCCAATATGACAAACGAATGTTTAAATATATTACAAATAAATACTATAACAAGAAATATTTATAATTTATTATGTAAATATAATAAATAAAAATATAAACGAACACAATGTACATTAAACATTGAGTATTTATATTGGATAGCCATCCCATCCATTTAAAAGCAGATTACAACTGCAGAAACACTGAAAAACATCTAACAGTGACCATCAGTAAATAAAACTGAGAAAGGAACTGTGGGAAAAGAAAGAAAAAAGAATTAATGGTACAATAAGTAAATCAAACGTTTCAAACTTATCATTATATTACTTAGCAGTAATTAAACATTTTTCTTCTAATAGATTAACCCAAAGAGTTTAACTTACTGAAGTTTATAAAAGATCTTAAAAAAAATACATAAAAAAAGGATAGAATGCATTCACACTGTTGTGTTAGGTATGGTAACTAGTATTAAAAAATAGAAATCAACACAGTTTAACAATAGGTGATATATATTACACAAAATATAAGTTTCTGGATTTTTTAAAACGCTTTTAAAGAAAATAAAAACCATACATTTATAGGATATAAAAAAATTAATGGTACAATAAGTAAATCAAATATTTCAAACTTATCACTCCATTACCAACAAGAATTAAAAACTTTCCTTTTAAAAGAATAACCTAAAAATGTTTACTTTACTGATGTTGATTAAAATTTCTTGCACAAAAATTACAAAAAAAGGGGTAGAATAGATTCATACTGTTGTATTTAATACAACTAGTATTAAGAAAACAGAAATCTTAAGAAGGGAAAGGAAAGTAGATTTACCAGATAAACCAATCATATTTTTAAAGCCTACATTGTCGTACGTCCAAGAAGGCCAAGCAATAAAGGTAACAGAAATAAACACAGTTTAACAGAAGATATATTACACATAATATAATATTTTGGTTTTTTTTTCCAGATCAATTGTAAGAGAAAGGAAAGTAGCATTACCAGATAAACCAATCATATTTTTAAAGCCTACATCGTCATACATCCAAGAAGGGCAAGCAATAAAGGTATCTGCATAACTATTAAAAAGTGACGTTTAGTACATAATTAGTTTTAAAATATAATACGAAGCATAAGTTGGTATAGTTAGAGCAAAGAAAGATTGGTTGAAGTAAAGATGATCCATAAAAGAAAATAATTACAGGAAAATGGGAGAAAGATTTGGGAAAATGGGGCCAAACTGTAATAAAGGTTCATACAGAAGGCTGTTTAGGGAGAGAAAAGCGTTAAGTCATGGTGCTGCTCTAGAACCAGTGACTAGTATAAGAAAGCTAAATCCAAAAATTTTTTTATTTTTATATGTTTAGTCGAGCAAAATACCCAGGTATAACTTAATAGTCATTTTTTTTGTTGTTAAAACTTGAATATAAATATGTTTTATGAATAATATTTACACATAAAATAATGTAAATAATGATGGTATAACAATTAAAATCAATTTTCATAAGGGGAATCTGGTATAACTACAATATATAAATAATTTTTGAACTATTTCACAAGTATCTGTTATTAAAATTTTTTATTAATTGCATAACAAATAAACTATATAATTTAATGTACAACAATGTATTAAAATGTTTTTAAAACATTATATACATTATGTAACATGCCAAAATACATTATTATACATTTTAATTATTACAATTACAATACATATTACACATTTTCTATTATGATTAAAATAAAATTATATGGGCTGTAACAAGAATTTTGTCAAAGCCTCTTTCTGCCTTTGTGAATATGATACATCTTTCATTTATTTTATATTTTTGCTAATATTAAGAAAAAAAAGTTGTGAACTGACTCTCTAGCTTGCTCAGATGAAAGACCATCTTCGTCCAAAACCTGCAAACAATGTGCCATATATTCAAAAACAACATGAACTTTCAAGGTTTTAACACTTCTACAGCTTTAAAACATGTATGTAGTTCATTGATATGCTGATCCAGTTCATCACTGTCTATTTTTTTTTTTTGTCATGAAGTAACGATTCACAACCTTGACCATAGTTTTAAAAATAGTAATATATGGTATGAAATGGAGACCCAAGATTTCTGGATCAAAAAGTTTGTCAGCTTCTGCTAATAACTTCCTCCTGCAAGTGTTACTCTTTGTAATACCAAAGTAAGACTTTTTCATGACCAAACGAACCAATCCAGCCCAAAAATAAATGGTTTATGTAGCCTTGTAAAATATACAGTTCAGGTATTACAAACTTTTGGATGATGCAAACTTTGTTGAAAATTGGAAAATTTATTATACTGTGGCATTCTAGCTACTTTTCTGTCATTGCCCTACAAACAAAACTTTTCATAATTTTGTCACCTCCATAGCTTTTCAACCTAATTATATGGTCAATAGGACGAGCCTCATCTACACTGCTTACTGCAATGATATTCTTCTCATTGTTACATCATCCTGGTGATTTCTAAATTCTCCCAATGATAAGAAGCAAAAGGTAGAGAAAAGATTATGTTGCTGTTTGTTGACCGTTCACAATGAGACAGATTTTAAAATTTAAAGTAAACTTGAATCAATATGATGTTTGCATACATCTCTTTCATTCCAGACAATACCATATTATCAATCTTTTAACACTAATTAAAACAGACTTTTTGCCAGTCATTGTTACTTCAGACTTCACATTTTTCCTGTTTACTTTGAAAACCCTGACCACTATCCGCCATTAATTTTAATGAGAACACTGCCAATGAAATTCCTCTTATTATTTTAGATCATTAACAGAAGATGTCAAAATATGATTCATGCTTTTTTGCAAATAGGTTTGACTTTTGCTTTTCCTCTTGATGTAACTTTAATAGATTTTACAATATGCTGCATATTCATTATGTTAATTAATGAAATATAACATAAATTCATCATGCAATACTCATTACATAAATAAAATATTATTCTTTACATATATGAAAAAAATTAATGTGCATTCTGATCTTTTTATTTGAAATGTTTCTGGTCCAGTACCCATCATATATTTCAGGCAGCCCAGCTCATGCTAAGTAACTAAGAACTCCATCTAGAACAAAAATCCTTCTCCAGCTGTTGCACAGGCAAAGATGCTCTAAACATTAGCAAACAGTAACATGGACTTTGTTCTGCTTGGAACCACTTTCTATATGAAGAAAGCCAAGGTCTGGCTTTTGCAGACAAGACAGTTATAGCCTTGTGTCTGATTTGATAACTTAGATTTCATAATACTTTGCTGTCATATTTTTATATCACCTTAAGTAGAAACCAGTTTTCATACAACTTTTCTTGTTTTTTGCAACTGCAGGGTGTGTGTCCTGTAGTTTGCTTGTGTGCCCTGTAGTAAACAGAGAAAGTGAAAATGTATGGTCTATAATGATTCAAAAATAGAAATGATTTTACTATGGTCTAAATTGAAAAAACATGCACTGAATATACTGTTAAGTGTTCAAGACTTATAATGTGACTTCTACTCTGGTTTTCACTTTCTATAGTAATTGATAAATTAATCCCGTATTTTTGGTAAATTTTTGTTTGGTATGACCTGAGATAAATAAAAAAGTCTCTGATTGGTATTTCAATTTTTACTTTTTTACTTGAAACAAAATTATCATAATTATATATTTTCATATAGAACAAGCATAAGTTTTTGAAGTAAAATGTAAGCTAGTATTATATAAGTTATTTAATTTATGAAATGGTCACCTAGAATTAAAAAAAACTGAAAATTTTAACATTAAAAATTTTTTTTTATGTTCCTATTTGCAGAGAATTTACTTTAAGAAAATTATATTTCAAAACTTTCTGAAATTGGAAATATACTCCTGGTTATTAGTTAACTGCTATATCAGAAAATAATTTAGATAAGTAATAAGCAGTAAAATAAATTGTATTTATTTTATTTTTTTCAGGCACCAAAACAATTTGATGTCCATGAGGAAGTAGAATTAGGTGTAATAATTGGAGAAAGGTGTAAAAATATTAGAACTAGTGATGCAATGAAGTATGTTGGTGGTTATTGCTTAGCTCTGGATTTAACAGCTGTTGATTATATGGTAACTTAAAATGTTCTCAATTTTTATAATACTTTATCCTTTCCTCTGATACTTCTTAATTTTGTTGTATGAAATTAGTACATGTATTATATTATTACAATTTTACAACTAGATAGCTGAATTAGCTAAGTTATATGAAATTAGTTATAAATGTATTATTAAAATTTCACTAACCACAGCACTCATGACAAGTACGATTAAATTATAAGGAAATTTCATATAGAGGTTGGATTGTAATTTATTTAAAGTGGGGAATTGTGCACAATATGAATTACTGTTAGTTGGTGGCAAGAATAACTATCTGGGTTTGAGTGTGCTTATACAAATATATTCTACAGGTAAACTTTAATTATTATTCAAGTATAACATAAACTTGCATGATTGAAAATAAATTCCCTGATGTTGCAGAAAGAAGCAAGATCAAAAGGACTACCATGGTCAATTGGGAAAGGATTTGACACAGCATGTCCTGTGAGTAAATTTATTCCAGCTGATAGAATAAAACAACCGACATCACTCTATATGTCGTGCAGTATAAATGGAAAGATATTACAAGAAACTCAACTAACGGATATGATTTTCAGCATAGAAGAACTCATTGCTTTTTCATCACAGTTTATGACACTTGAACCCTGTGATGTTATATTAACTGGTTCACCATCTGGACCTGGGCCGATAAGACCAGGAGATATAATAGAAGCTAAATTAGATAATATTCTTACTATGAATTTTTCTGTGATATAGCGTAATTTATTTTTAAATAGCAAAACTGAGTAAAAAGTATAAACATATGACACCAATTATTGGATATTTGAAAAAAATTCTTAGACCATTGTAAATAATATTTTTTAAGTCATTAAATTATAATTGATATTTATTGCAAAATCACTTTTTATTTACTCTCTACCAACCAACCAGTTAATGAAAATAGGTAGGTGAATAATCACAACAGGCAAAAATACAATATATTTGTATGTAGTTTTAACTATTCTTCCCATTGTGACCAATATTCCGCTACAGATTTTAAATAAATAATAACAAACATTAAAATTCAAATAAGAAATAGAACAAATAAGATAACTAAGAGAGTATACATTTCCTACATCCTAAACTTGAATATACAAGAGGTGATAAAAAAATAAATAAATTACACCATTGTCATGTTCTTGAACTGAAAGGTATATATTACTGTCTTGTGGGTAGCAGCACTGATTGTGTTGTCTTCATGTTTCCCAGTTATTCTGTATGACATGCAGTACATGTGTAAGGTCATTTTCAATATGACATGTCCTCTTGGAGGTTTCGTCCAGCATAGAAATTTGTTCAGTAGTTTGATTTTTGTGGGCAAAAATTTACAATTGTGAAATTCATTGCCAAACTGTTGAGGTATGTGGTGAGAATGCAATGTCAAGTCCCATGATCACAAAATGGTGCCACATGTTCAGACACGGAAGAACAATTGATTTTGGACAAGAAGTCCAAAATCAATTTTGGACAGCTAATAATCCCATTCCAATATGGCGCCCCCACCAGGACATCCTAGCTGCAAGCCTAGGCACCCCTGCAGCTAGTAATAATAATAATAATACTATCACAACATTATTAATATAATAATACTAGTTCCCTGTCACAGTTTTGCCTGTGCTATATAGTTACTTGCATTTCCCATAATAGTCAATCTTTTTATTTTATATTTATTAGTCAAATAAATATTACTGTATGTGTGCAGTCAGTCATACATACAGTAATGATGGCATATACCTATGCCCCCCTTAAAAAAATCAAAATTAAAAAAAAACTTGAAAATGGTTTGAATATTTGCAAGTCCAAATCTACTGATATCTCATTTACTATGATCAGGATTGGAAAATTTACTATTGTTCAAAACGTTTTTTATCTTTCTTCATATTTTCAAGGTTGAATTTCAAAAATCTAGAAATTGGTTTATTGACATGAAGATTACACTCACTAAAAATCAAACTGATTTCTTCATTTGTTACTGAGAAATTAAAAAAAATAACAAGGTTTCAAACAAAATTCAAAAATTAATTTTAACCCTTGAAACTTGGAATGAAACTGAAAAAATCTAGAAATTAATTTTTAGATATTCATAATCAATCAGTTCAAACCCAGTTCACACAGTGAGACACTCGCAGTTCACAATTCATTAGTTTGTGCTTCAATCAGCAGCAAATCTCCACTGCTACTTTTTTTTTTTTTACAACATTTTTCAAGATGAAATATATCTGAAAACCTTTTCAGTTATGCCAAGAAATACAGGTAAAAATTTAGTTTTGATTTGTTTATCCCGAACAAACAACAACCCTCTTCCTCTTTATAAATAAAGAGGAAGAGATATAGATTAATTTGTTTAATGTAAATTTAATTCTATTATTATGTAATATTCATTCGATAGTTTTGAATCATTCAATTCAATCCCTGTTCACAGTTCATTAATTCAATTCATTAAAGCTTATGCTTCAACCAGCAAATTTTCATTACTATATATATAGCTATTATAGCTATTACATATAGTTATTATGTAATAGTATAGATTATCATTAAATACTGTATTATGATAGTATAGAATTACAGTATGACAGCAAGCATATTATTATAATATTTTAGTAATAGTACCATAGTATTAATAATAAAAAAGGAAACTACAACTAACAAATTAATTGAAGATGGCCTAATAAATGAAAGATGAGAATCTTTAAACTGTATAACTCAGTTTACTTAATATCGAATTCTTTGGCAGTTTATTTCTTAATACTGATAATAAAGATCTAAAATATTTAGAAATATTACTATATTACTGTAATTGTTTTTTGAACCTGTAATAACTGACCTTATACCCACCACAATGTAACAGTTTCAAGAATAAATCACAACTTCAATAAAAAACATTAAACAATTTTAGAATCTATAATAATACAAATGTTATAACCTAATTTATCTTTGCATATGCAATTCTTTCTATTTACATCTTTTCCAAAGGATTTTAACCAAACTTTTTCACCTCAGTATGATTAATCTGCTAAAAAAAATTGTTTTTTAACTTTAAAAATAAATTTCAAAAGTACTACTATCGATATTTATATAAAAAAATCTTTTTCTAGATTTTGTTATGGAAACCATACACACTATTAATAATTAAATTATCACCCCTAAAATTCTAGTTCGTGTAGTTCAAATTCAGCTACATTGTTGAGGTTAAGAGATATGTTACAAGACAAAATAAAAACAATTACCTTAACTTAGTTTGGAAACTAATAAAGAATAGGAGATGGTTAATAAAATAGAAGAAAAAAAAACACTTTATTTGGTATCATTTACTTTTATTTTTTTTTACTGTGACTACCTTCACTCTCCTCAAAGCCAGAAAACTCCAAGTTAAATAATGGGTTATTTTTTAAAGACTGGAACAAAAGAAAAAGAAAAACTCAAATTTCATCATTCCAATAACATGAAAGCAAATATAAATGTAACAATATAATTTTAGTCCATATCATTAAACACTAAGTAGTGAAAACTGAATTAAAAGTAAGAAATTAACAGTCCTAACCATGCAAGGAATATTTCTTAAACTGACCAAACCAAAAAACATAAATCCATACAATGATTTTTCAACAATTATTCCTAAAATGCTGTAGTCAAATAAAGATATTCTTTATAACAATTTATTTTTCTAATAATTTATGTTATTTATAAACATAAAGTTCATTATGACAATTTTTTAAACCATTATAAATTTAAAATATTGTAAGAACTTTTCTCATGAATATTTTACCAATATTCTTTATAGAATACTTAAAGAAGTTACACACTGTTCACAATTTGAAAATGATATTGAGAGATCATATAAGAAAAATTTTTAGAAATACAATTTATTTACTCCAGAATCATTATACAAAATAAGTCAAATACAGATAGCAAAATACAATTCTGATTTCACTATAAACCTTACAATAACTAATAAAAATGAATACGAGATTATAACAGCAAGATAACTATTACAAAATCAAGCATTCACTTTATACAAGAATTATTTACATTTCATGTTAAAAAAAGAAATTAGCTTACACTTTTACAATACATCCCAAAACAAAATACTTGGGACACACTCTTCACTCATTTGTTACTATACACTGCCCTTACATTTATCGCAAAACAACTCAAATTTACCGCATAATGTGCTGAACTTAAGTTCGCTGGTCCTCAGCAGTACTTATACCTCTGGGCCTAGGACTTGACTTATATTAACAACAGCCATTCCATCCTTTTGTTTGTTGAAACTTAATGATTTCTCTTGTCTACACCTTCTACTATAGTCTACATTTTTTTTTTTTTTTAGAAAGAATTTCTTTACCGTTTCTTCTTTTTCTTTATTGGCTTTTTTGCAATCTATTTGTCAATTTCTGTTCTCTTTTTCTCTTTGTTTTTTCTGAAAGCTTTCTTTATTACAATACTAAGAAAAATTATTATCATGTAATAAAGCAAAAAATGCATGTCTATTAAATAAATTATTCTTAGCGGATTCAAATCCAATACACTAATCACTTAACCATAGATAATTACCATAGATGACAAATTAATTTGTGTAGTTTATTAATTTCTTGTCAATCTCTGATAAAATGTTAAGTCTTTGCCTGATTTTTTCCTTTTATTTTTGTTGCAATATTATGAGGCCTCATGTACATATTTATTATGGCTTAAGGAACCATTGCTAACAGTTATTAGATTTCATCTTTTTATAATTGTAACTGTTTCTTCCTTGGTAATTACTATGTGAAGGTATCATTCAAATGTTTTGTTTACTTCAGATATAACGCATTATAATGCATAATTTATACAGATACTCTATCATTGTATTATTACTACTATTATTTGAATTTGAACATTTATAAACTAAAGCAGCTTAATAGACTAAATTTTTTGTCGTATCCTCTGTGCAATATTGTGTATAAGACTGGTGAACTGTAAAATGTCTAATGAATTTCAACAATATTAGAAGCAGTAGATAGATATGATCCAAGTTTTCTCTTAGCTGGTTGTGTACAGAAAAATTAGAAGTAATTTCTAATTTTACGATTATGTGGAAATAACCTGACAGAAAGCATAGAGCAATTTTTTTAATATTAGTTTGTAGTTTTTTTACATTAAGTTCCTTTTGTTCTGAATGAAAATAGAGAAGATAGATTTAGTTATGTTCACAGAAAGTAAAATTGGTCTAAGTGCATTTATTGTATTCTGTTCTTTGATTTTTGACACCACCAATAAATTTATTAATTAAGCTTTGATAAGCTTCTGTTAATTTATCTGAAGGTGCTTTGATTTCTGGAGTATAAACCTGTCATTAAGAACTACATGTGATTTTTTTCACCAACTTAAAATAGCAATAGTTTATTAGAATGTTTATAATAGTGTTTCAAAAATGGTAGGCTAATTATACTTTTTTGGATTCTACTTGTAAAACTAAACAAAAAATATCCTTACGAAAAATGGTCATTGCTCCTTTGTTCTCTCTCTGTTCGCTAATTTGTTATTTCTATAGAAAAATTTATATCTCAAGTTCAAATAGAGGAATTAAATTAATATTTTTTTAATGGCTTGGTAATAAAGTTAAAATTAGCAAACATCAGCACTTAAATACCTTCGTAAATTATAAAATGGCAGCCACATTTATTTTTCAATTCGTTACATCTCCGTAAATATTAGTTTTACCAAAATATTAAGCCTTTTATTTTGAACAAAATGACATTTTATTTTTTTAAATTGATTAACAATCAAGTTATCAGAGAAAATTGATGTTGTAATTTCGTGTCATAATTATTAGGTCTATTATTACTTAATTTTATACTAATTTACAATACTCGAATTAATAATAGATAAAAACAATTAATGTTTAATTGAAATGAATGTTAAGTGAGGACATGAAAACAGACACATAATTACAATATCAATTTTCTGCCATAACTCGGCCATTTGCTTAACCGATTTAAAAAAATAAAATGTTAATTTTGTTCAAAATAAAACTTATAATATTTTAGAAATAACATCAACTTTGATAAAACTAATATTTACAGAGATATAACAGATTGAAAAATCACACACAAAACACACACACATATATAAATATACATACATACACACACAATTATATTCTTAGACAAAATATTAATGATGAAAATAAAACACAATTTACTAAACATAATTTTATACGTACATTTAATCTTCTTTTAAATTTATTCCTCTTTGGCTGGTAAGGGTGCTGTAATTTAGGCTTTGGAATACTTTCAACAAATTCTTTAAGAGGTTCAGGCACTAAATAACTTGGCACATCTGCCAAATGCGATTGTAATTTTACTGTATGCAAGGCTTTATCATGTCTAAGTGACAGGAAATCTCTTGGATTCTCCTCAAAGTATCCCTAAAAATTAAATTGTTACAAATAATATGTATGCACTATGTGTTGTTACAAATTAATACATATGTTATTCATTCAAAAAATTATTAAAAAAAAAAAAAAATGTATAACTTTTTTTAATCTAGTAATTAGTATATCTTCCTTTATTCTTAGTCACTTTATGTACACAATTTGGCATCAATTCAAGTTTACTAGACATTTTTTTGATTTCTTAATCATGAAACAAACACCAATATTATTGCTTTAATGAGGTTAATTTTTATGGTACAATCTATTTTTGAGTTGTTTTTTGACTATTGCCAAAAGATTTCAATTGTATTTAAATCTGGGTAGTTACCTGGCCATGGAAGGACTTAAATGTTTTGTTCTTCAAAACTTTTTCCACTTTTTGGCACTATGGCATGACACCAAATCTTGTTAGAACACTTCACTGCCTTGTGGGAATCTGTTTTCAATATATCCATCACTTTTAAACATATTATCAACTGGAAGTTATGAACAAGGGCCTTCATTGTTTTTTACAGGGATGTTTAACTGATCATTGAATGAGCCAGTGGTGCCACTTTCATCTGATGCTTAGCTAACATATGAAACCATTTGCTCCTGAACATAAAAATGAGATTCGTTAGAAAACACAACATATTTCCAGTCTTCTTTGGTCCAGTTAGAATGTCTTTGGCCTACAAGACCTTTTATTGCCTGTTGCTAACGTTAGAAGCTGCTTTTCAGTTGACCTACAAGTTTTCCATTCAGTTATAAGAAATATGTGTCTGTCAAGTGTAAATCTGTTCCACTGGCTGCTAATTCTCGATTTAAATCTACAGCAGTTCATTTTGGCTAAAGCTTACTTTTTCTCACTAATAACTGATCCTGTGTTGCAGTAGTTTTTCTTTAATGGCCACATTTGTATTTTCTTTCAAATGAAAAAGAACCAGTTTCTTTAAACTGTTTAAAATAACATTCGTTGTCCCTAGTTCAACATCAGAAAGTGAAAAAATGTTTGAATGCTTTCTTGTAGTGTCTATCATTATGTATTCAAAACACACAGAACAAAAAATATGAAAATATGAATTTATAATAAAAAATGAAATAAAACTTTAATAAAATACTATTTATAACATGAAAAATGCTAAATAACCAAAAAAATATAACCCCATATTACATAGACAACTTAAAGAAAGTTGTGGTCAAGCAGTGTAGCCTTAACTTACAAATAAAAACAAAATTCCATGTGTTTGGATTAATTTGCACACTACTATACTTTTATTATTTATATTGCAGTGAACATTCATGAATACAAAATGACTAACCCTTAATCAATCAAAGAATCAAATTTATACTTCACTTCTTTGGTGTGTGTAAGTTCAAATTTTGGTAAAGTTGTGCAAGCTGCATTCTTTCTATAAACTCAAATAATATTTGTTTAATCAAACTTGAAAGTTATATAGGTTACTTTTAAAACAAATTATCTATTTGTCAGTGATCTTTTCAAAAAACACGTTAAGAAATTCACTAATATGAATTAATTTGTAAGTTTAAAGAAAAATATTAATTACTAAGTTTTATGAAAAACATTTAAACTTAAACGATCAATAAAATTTCACATAGTATTTTAAGTCATTTTACAACATAATTTAATAATAAGAAATTTTAATTAATACATAATGGATACTTTTAAAAAATCTATGTAATAAATTTAAATGTTTCACAATTAACTTATACATACATCAAAAAATAAGTTGCCCATATAAATATAATACATAACAAGCATATAAAAAAATAATATATAGTAGTAAATCTAGAATTTAAGCTATAAAAATATCATTATGAGAAATTAAATAATAATGGAAATTTGTAATTCCAATAATGGGTACCCATTGGTCAAAAATTCTCCAAACGTTTTTTGTATGGCTTTTAGATGCCAATCAAGAAGAGAGAGAACCTGTAATTTCACCAAAGAGTTGAATTACAGTGATTTTTCTTACATGTTTATCAATATATCAAATATAAATAAGATATTGCTATTATTAGAGTTTTCAAAGAATAACAACTTAACCACCAAAACAGAAAAACCTACAAAAAAAAAAACTAATACAAATTGTCTACTTTAGTGGGATCCTGCATCATATGTACTTCTAACATAATTACACCAACAAATAAAAAAAAATAAAAAACTTAAAAATTTAGAAAACACACAATAGAACTAGTACAACCTACCTGCAGATACATATTACACAGTTTAGTTACATATAAATGTAGCCTACTTTGTCGTACGTACATGTTATCTTTAATTAACAATGAAAACATCCACTAACTATAGAGATCACCAATATAGAGTAGATGGTGAAAAACACAACACTTAAGGTTGTAATTTCTTCAATAAGGTTATAACTATCCTTTACTTTTGCAAGATTTTGTTGTTTTTACTATATATGTGTGTATTATTATAATTTCTTGCACATCTATCTAGATTCTTGTACAAGGAACCTCAACTGTTTTTTGGACCACATCTTCAATTTCTTAAATGCTCTTTTGAATTAGCTAAAAACAATCTTTGCAAAATTGATTTATTTTTTGTCAAGTGTACAGAGCAGTAATACATTATTCTATGCATTTTAGGTTTTAATAAAAAAAATAACTAAGTAATGTATTTAGATAACTATTATTCTTTAAATACCCTGTACTTCAAACAGTTTTTTTTACAACACATTCAATTTCAAACAAGTTTCACAAGAGCAACTTCTATGATGCGTAAAATTTCTAGATGATATTCAATTTCACACCACACATTACAAAGAATATCTAGAAGAATTCCATTAATTACACTTTTATTTTTTTTTTTTAGCTCACTGTTGTTAACAACCTTCATTATATATATATCCTGTCTTTGACAAACCCCCACACAAAAAGATCAAGAGACATAACGTCAGGGGATTGAGGTGGCCAGAAAATTGGTCCATCATGACCAAGTCAGTTCTGAGGAGATTTTTCTTACAAACAGCCCCTAATATGAAAACCCTATACTGATGGTGCATAATCTTATAGGAAGTAAACATTGTGTTGCCAATGTTCAATTTGCGATACTGTATACTCTTGTAACATATCTAAATAACTAGCATTAGTAACTATTAGCTTGGCAAAGAAGAATGGTCCGATCAATTCATAAGCAGTCAATGAACACCAATTTTCAGGTATATAACAAAGTTTTCCTGGAACTTTCATAATCTATTCTACTCATGAAAATAATGAAAAAAGTTCAAATAACATATGATCCTAAAATTCATTTGTGATTGATTTACAACTAGTAAAGATTTCATTCAGATTTCAGCTACCCCAGTGTATTTACAAATGAGGAATATGCAGATATGGTATTCATTTTAGATGTGTGTAAAGGTGTTACAGCTGGGTACAGTAGTATATGAAGTACATTTTCCGAATTGTAAGATTCCAGATCCCGAAACAATTAGCATAACTTTTTGCAATCTACGGGAAACAGATTCACTACCTAGCATTCGTATCAGTTACAAACAATCTGTCCAACATGACATTGTTATTGTTGAAATTATTATTGATACAGTCCAGGCGTTAGTACAAAAGATCTTTCTAAACTGATCAGAGTTTACTATACAATGTTTGGAATCTACACCCAGGAGATGATCCACTTTGCTTGGAGTTCTGTGACCGGCGGAATACAAACTGACAATTCTATAAGTATTTATTGTTTACCAGTGAGGCAAATTTCATTCAAGATGGTGTCAACAACTTATGCAATGAGTGTCAACAACTTATGCATAAGCTGAAGAAAATGGTCATGAAATGGCGAACAACAATTCTCAACACCAATTTAGCATCAATGTATGGTGTGGCCTTTTTCATATTCAGCTGTTTGGATCGTTTATATTACCTGGCTACTTAAATGCTGAGGTCTATTTGCATATTCTTCAATAAAAATTGCCACAGCTGCTTGAAGATGTTCTTCTAACACTGAAATTCAGAATATTCTTCCAGCACGATGGCACACCTTCCCACTTCTTTTGTGCCATTTCCACTCACTTAAACTTAAATCATCATTTCCCTGAGAAATGAATTGTTGTGGAGGTCCACATTCCTGTGATTGCCTGATGTAACACCTTTAGATTTTTGCGTCTGAGGATGGATGAAATACATTATGTACAAAACAAAAATATGTTCTCGTGAGGAATTAATTATCCATATTATGGATGCAACAGAGCAACTTAATGATGAAGAACTAAAAAGTGAAACATAGGCAGGATAAAAGCGTGCCAAGAAATATGTTGAAAGTGGCGGGCACATTTTTGAAAATTTATTATAAATTGGTAGGTATAAATGCACTTATGTACATTTTGTCTCTAAATAAAATTTGAATTTTTCTAATTTTTCTTTGTTTTATTCAAATTATCTTACACCATTTTATTTACAATTAATATTTGAATACAATCGTGAACACCAGTGTTGTTTGGTGGTTGGGTTTCAATTAACCACATTTCTCAGGAGTGATCGACCTTAGATTGTACAAGACTATACTTCATTCACATTTATACATATCATCCTCATTCATCCTTTGAAGTAATACCTTACAGTAGTTCCAGAGGCTAAACAGAAAAAGAATTAAGTTTGATACAAGTTTTAAGTGTTTATCAACCGTTTTACAAAGTTTTTGTACATCAAACATAAAAAAAGTGGTTCTACCCCGATATTTATTGGTTTTCACCTCAGATTTCTCAAAAACTACTCTAGATATGGTTCTGGTAGCAATTTTATTCGGTTTTACACTTTGTAAGAAATCACTAATTCTGTCCCTTAATTAACATTCTAAAAATTTCAGTACAGTCTCTTTTCACTGGGGTAGCTGCAGTCCGAGCAAAATCTTTCACTAGCTGTAAATTGCAAATGAAGCATTTTAGAACAAATGTTTACAGAAACTTTTTCTATTATTTTCATGAGTAAAATAGGTTATGAAAGTCCTGGGAGAACTTCATGATATACCTGTATATGCAATATGCATCTGAAATTACATGAATAGTTAAAGGGAACAGGATAACATTAAAAGATGTTTTTGGTTTTGGGTATTTAATATAGATTTTTTGATAAGAAAAGCTCAGTTCCAGTAAGGCAAATTATGAATCATAATAATAATGTTTTGAAATCTAGGAATGCAAATTCTGGTTTACTAGTAAATGAAAGGAATGTTAACAGCGTAATGCAAAAAGAAATACTTCCTTTAAAAAAATTATTAAAATTCGTTCCACTGAATTTTTTACAAAGATAATGGTTATAAAGTAAATACAAAATAATAAAATATAAAAAAAAAATACAAAATATTTAGTAAGCGCAAAGAAATGAAATATTCTGAATACAATTCCTATCAGCTGACTATTGCAATCAATATTAAAAAACTATCACTATTAGGGAAAATTTCAATGTAACAAATTTTTATGATTTCTTTTAAAGGAAATATTTCTATTTGCATTATGTTATTACTACTGATGCAATATAGCCAGCTGATAGAAAATTTTGTTACTTTGGAATATTTCATTTCTTTGTACTTATTAAGTATTTTGTATTTTTTAAAAATATTCTATTATTTTGAATTTATCTACATAATTATTTTCTGATTAAAAAAACAAATAATTACCTTTAGTTTTTCATTGTTTATAATTTCCTGTTTAATTTCTTTTAAACGTGCTTCCCTTACTGCTATTCTAGTAACTGCACGCCACGCATCTTTAGCTCTATATCTGAAGCCTTCAACTAATTCCATTTTAAAATTATACTTCCTTAGAAAAAAAAAAATAAAATAAAATTTTTATTACAGTTATGTGTAAATAGAAAAAAATATATTGATCTAACATGCTTATTTTAGAGACTATAATATAGAAGTAACATTTTATAAATTAAAATATAAGAAGATACGACAAACTATAATATTAAAAAATACTTTTTGTGAATGTGCAATGTATAAAAATTAAAAAACAAATAGCCTGATTTCTTATATCTGCTACAATAATTCAATGCAATTCCATTTGCCAATTATCTGGTAGATAGTATGACATCTGTTTCTTTTAAGGTCAAGAAGGAACTCTGTCTATTGGTTAATTTAAGAACACTTTTTTATCACTAGGAATTGCATAAAAATCCAAACTAGGCACTGAGATAGATGCTTATTAATTAAAACTAGATGTCTTAGTATTACAATCAATCAACAAATGCTTTAATTGACAAAGAAAAAAATTGCAGATTACTTTTAACAGTTGTCTCCAAATATTTAATGATCATTACTTATTAACTGTTATTCTACTTATGTTTTTTAGGATATCTTATTTAACAAAATACAAATGATTCTAACTTTTAACTGTGAATTCTACCATTATAATATAAATATGGTGTATCATATACATCTAATACATTAGGATTTAGCATGTATTTTAATAAACTTTCTTGACACAATTCTTAAGTCTTATCTAAGGTAGAAATACACCCTGCAGAACATAAATTGACTACTTAATTATAAAACATTGGATCATAAACAATTTTATTATTTTGAAGATTTAATCATAGACACATAAACTTACTTAAAAAGATTATTTTCTGAAAGGCTGGATTTTAATTGATTTTCAACTTCATCTTTAATTTTTACTTCTTTTACACTGACAAATGACAATGCTGTTCCCTGAAAAAAATCATGACAAAACATTATATATATATAAATATCAAACAAGTAACAAAACACATCCTTCATTTATTACATACAAAAAACTAATTCTATGAAACTGTTGTCAGAAATTAATTAAAAAATCTCTTTAAGTTTGTGTTTACAGTTTTATAGCTGAATATCAGTGAAAGATTGGATTATAGCTTACAGTAAGCTGACATTTTAAACCAATTGTTTTAAACTTTAAATTAACAAGTTTTAATCTTCTCTCCACTGATTGAGAGTAGGCCGCTTGCTTTTTAAGATTCTTTAGTTTTTTCATAATTTATTATCACATACGGAATTTTTTTGGACAGTAAAAGAATACTCTCTTTAGACATCTAATATTTTCATAATATACTGTGCATATAAAAAAAAATGAAATATTGCAAAGTTATAGGAGCTAAATTTTTTTTTTTGTAATCAGTTGTTTTATTATTGTAATAAAAAACATTATGCTTTTATTTTATAACTAAGTACAGAATTTTGTAATTATCTTTTACACACTTCTAAAGTTAAAACTTTTTATTATTATTATTATTATTTTATTCAGGTTTTTACCATTATTTTCATCAGTAACTCCTGTTAATCTAATTTACAGCTTTTAGATTGACTGTTATCTGTATAATGCAATCAAATTTAGCTACATATTAGGAAAAATAAATACAGATTACTATAACCAAACTTGCAAACTTTAATTACTGTTGAATAATAATGTGGAAAACACATACTCTGAGTGTGTAAATTAAAATTTTGTGATAAAACAATAGTTTTTTTTTCAATTATATTAAGCTTGAAGTAAAAATGTCACTTTCTCGTCATTAATCACTTTTAATTCTAAATCACTTTTTGGATTGTTTTGTAAGTGCACAGTTTTGTTTCTAATAAAAATAGTTCAATTAACTGAACACCTAATATTTCTTTCATGAATTTATGCTGTTAAAATTTAATAATGTACATTTTACAATTTGTTAATTAAAATAAAAATAATTTGTTTATATTTTTAATAAAATTACATATTTAAATCCTTTGTGATATACATCAAACAAAAAATTTAATTCATTAATTTAGTTTGTAAAATTATACTTCAAAATTCTATAATGAAAATATTTCAGCATTTTTATAATAGCAACATATAATTTATTTACTCAAATAAAATTTATAGTCAACATTTTCAGTCACATTATTTCATACAGCAAATTATTAAGTTGTGAAATTTATTGTATAAATTATATCAATTCTGTTTAGATTTAATTTAAATATTTAACTAGAAAATCTTTATTTTCATTTATAGTTGATTTCTTAAATTACATTTTTAAAATTAAAGAATACTAAAAATAAAAAAGGAACCAACAAAGGAAATTAAAAAAACTGAAATTTAATAAATTAAATATGGTGATTTTTACACCTATGTGTTGTCTGCCACTTTCTATAACTACAATTAGGGCAAAAAGTATTAATTTTAATTATTAATAAATAAAATAACATTAGAAATTGTACCCAAAATTATTTAATTTAGTAATATACATACATATATATATATATCAAATGCTCATTAAATGTGTAATCATGTTGCTTTACTTCATTTCTTTCAACTTTAGGATTTTATCCATACAAAAAAATTCAAATATAACAACTTTCATAAGAATAAAATAAAACTCAAATTACTTGGTTTTCTTTATAATTGAAATTAATTAATCATAATGTTTCATTTTGTAACCTATATACTTCCTTGTAAGATGCGTTTAAACTATGTTTAAAATATACATATAATATACGAAAAATACAATGATAATAAATGTTAAGAAAGATAAACAGTTTGAAATATAGATTTTAATAAAATGTAAAAGTAATGTTGAAATGATTACCATTGTTAAACATAAACTAAAAGTAGAATACAAAAAAATAATGATAGCTGGGATAGAATACACTGATAAAACAAATCAATCAATCAAATGTCTCTCTAAACTATATTAGGCCATGTAAAAAATGAAATTCCAAGTCTCTAATGTGTAACATTTTAAAAACCACAAAACAATTATAGAAAATACCTTGTGTTTCAAAATGAATATCAGAGTTTTAAAGTTATGTAATAATTCTCAAGTTTCATGTACAGTGATTAATTATACAAGAAAGAGCAACTCAAACAGGTTTAGCTGTGTGCAAGCTCTCAAACTGTTTTCTGTACCATTAACTTGAAACAGCTAGTAGCAAAGATAGCAATCCCCAATGAAAGTACTCAGTGTTTTGCAGCTAGAAACATTATGAAACTCTAATTACTGTTCAATGTCCATTCTGGTTGAAGTTCCGTTGTAATCTCCCAAGTGATAATAACATTCATAAATGATACACTAATTTGAAACTATTGGCTGTATGTGTAAAGGGAATTGTAAAGGACAGCTGAATGTGTCTGAAGACAATGTTAAACACATAATACTTTTGTACTTAGTCCTAGGAAATACTTTAGGAAGGCTAGCTGTGAATAAGCAATTTCCAGTGAC
The DNA here is from genome assembly GCA_010016005.3 of Zanna intricata. NCBI lineage: Eukaryota > Metazoa > Arthropoda > Insecta > Hemiptera > Fulgoridae > Zanna > Zanna intricata. The sequence continues at coordinate 32,743 of JAAAKQ030033518.1, forward strand.
ATCTGTGAGGGGGGTTTTAAAGAAACGCTTACAACTGCGTCCATATGCTTTACAGCTGTTACAAGCTCTAAAGCCTAAAGATTATGGTTTGTGTCTAGCTTTGCAAATGAAATGATGCACTGTGATGATGAACACTTTCTTTATCGTGTCATATTCAGTGACAAATCAACATTCTATATTAATGGAAAAATAAACTCTCAATGTGTATATTTGGAGATCAGAAAATCTTACAAAATATTGCACTATGAAAATGAGACTCCTCAAAATTGAATGTTTTTTATACTGTACCCCAAATGCAAGAGTACAAGCTGTTCTTTTACGTGGAAGCAAGCATGTCTGGAATGAACTGTCTTGATATGCTACAACCATGGCTCTTTCCTCAACTGCAATACCAACCACAGAACTTTATTTGGCAACAAGATGGTGTGTTTCCTCAATACTGCTGTACGTGAATGGTTGAATGGAATTCTCCCTGACTACTATACTGGTTGCCAAGGACCAGATGACAGGGCTTGTTTGCCATAGCCTACATATTCACCCGATCTGACCTGGTGTGTTATTTTTCTTTGGGAGTTTATACAGGATCAAGTGTATGTGTCATCATTACCAGCTGACCTACCCGACTTGAGACACAGAATTGAAGCAGTTCTATCAATTACTCCTAACTTGATGAATAAAGAACGGGATGCTTTCCTATCAGCTAGATGTGTGCCATGTGACAAATTTTTCTCACATTAAACACTTATAGGAAAAACTGTTTGAGCTGCTCTTTCATTTCATGAATAACTTATCAGTTTAGGTAAAACTTAATAAGTATTAGATAATTTTAAAACCCTGATATTTATTTTGAAACACATGGTACTTTAGAAATAGTTAATTATTTTAGATTTTAACAATATTCTTCACATTGTTAATAATTATAATTAAAATAATGGATTAGAAGAATTGAGAAATATTATATTTAAAACATTTAAAATAAGAGACTAATTGAAACACCATCAGATGATTAATTTAAATAAAACTTAATTTCTATTGGCTACGTACCAAAAAAAGAGATACCAAAAGGAAAAGGAAAATGGGAATCTATATGATCATTGTAAATATAAATATGCAAGCTTACACTAAGTTATGATTAATTAAAAAAGATATTATTCCACCAAAAAAAAAAAAGAAAAAAATTTAGATAAAACCTTATTAGTGCCTCTAGCAGTACGACCAGCTCTGTGTATATATGATGCAGCATCTAACGGGAAATCAAAATTAATTACATTCGATACAAATTGAAAATCGATGCCTCTTGCAACACCTGACTCTTTATCTATTTTTCTTTTTTTGCTAGAAATGACAAAGAAATAAAATACATAAAGTACATTTAAAGCGTTTTTTAAGAAAGATTCTCATCATCAATGAAAAATTATTATAGATACATATAAATTAAAAAAAATTAAACAATTTTCTAAATTAACCACATTAGCTTAGTTACTATTTATGATCCTATTCCTATCTTTGCATATTCCAAAAAGTACTGAACATTTTTAGTTATATTGTATTATATCAGACAAATATATTTAATATTTGTTTTAATATACATTATTAATATTTGATTACAGTACTCCACAATGTTTGATAAATTAATTATATAGAATTAATAAAAACCATCTATGAATTCACGAAAACAACAAGCTTAACATAAACTTACTGCTTTATAAACTTTTGGATTACATCTCAATAACAAAATACTTCATTTATTATAAATGCATAGTTTTTACAAGCATTATCTGATAGTTGTCATTAACAACTAAATACACATTTCTGTTAAGATAGCTATTAAAACAGGAATGTCAATTTAAATATTTCAAAATTTACCTGTTCACTTGTAAGTGTATATAAATACAATATTTCTCTACGTAAAGTTTATTACTGTAATTATCTACTTTTATTATTTTTAGGTCGTTCTCCATCTAGTCCAGTCATGGACTGTTATTGCGGGAAATTTTGAGAATCAACATCCATTTTCTTGAAAATTGGGATTTAGGAAGTATTTACAACCTTCTTCAAAATCTACCTTGTGCCAAAGTGAGCTTTTACCCTAGGGTTGGAAGCCACCCCTTCTAGGAGGTGAAACATTTTTTAATAAAAATAAACTCGGAAATCGATAGATTGTCCAATTCTAAGCAATTTTTGTTCTATAAAGTTTTTTTGTAAAGCTGATACTTTCAGAGTTATTCATGATTGAAACTGTACATTTTTCATTGAAATAACACATGTTTTTTAACCTTTTTTCACGAATTACTTAAAAAAGTTTTCATTTTACCGAAAAAATCATTTAGAAAAAAATGTAGCTAATAAGAAAACAAAGAGATAGTTTTTTTATTGACCTGTAAACCCAATACGAATCGAGTTATTGCTTATTGAAGGACGGTTATTTTTTGAGAAACCCGAAATTTGAAACCTTCAACCTTAAATAATTTGAAAATGGTGAATTTTTGGGGAAAACTCAAGAAACCTTTTTTAAAGTACTTAAAAAACCCTTTCAAATGAGCACTGGTAAAAGTCTTTTGCATAAAAATTTACTGACTTATAAAAAAAATACACTTCTTATTTTTTTGTGAATTAATTTAACATTAACACCCTCGGCATTACCACCCTAATTGAAATTAATCATAACCCACTTGCAATTTACTTTATTTGGGTATTATTGATATGATTCAAGTGATTTGACAGATTTGGAATGCTTATTTTATAAAAAATAATTGATTAAAAAGAAAATTACATTTTGTAGTTTTGAAAAAAAAAATGCAATTTTTTAAATAAACCAAAAACTATTCATGATATGTAAAAAGTTTTTGAATGTAAAATGTAGATTTTCTTTTACTGAAAATTTTGATATATTTTTTATTATTGTATCATAAAAATTGAGATATGGTGGTTGGTTCAAAGTTTGCATTCGCATACTATTTGTAGCTCACCCAAACCCTTTGAACACAACCCTTTTCAAAAATAAGGGTTGAAAAAAGTTTTAACTGATGATGACGTTAAAACACATGAATTTCTCTACAAAATGCTTTTTTAAAAAGTTTATGGCTTAAAAAATAAGTAAATTATCATTGAAAACCAATAGCATTTTTTTTTTAGAATGCTCCATCTGAAAAAAAATTCATTCTTGCATTCTTTTTTCAGAGCATAGGGAACAAGTATGAGCGGAAAACCAAACATATAATACAGTATCAGTATACTGCATTATCTATACATTTGAATATTATATATGAAGAATATTTACTGTAACACACACACACTTAAAGACAGAAAAATCTGAGCATTACCATACAATCGAGCAACATCTGTCACATGGTGAAAGTATTATAATGTCCTTTTCTGGTTTAATGTTAAAAAAATTTCTTTTTTTTTTTTTTTTTTTTATAAAATATATGTTAAAATAATAAAACATTAAATTAAGTATGAATAAATTTTTTGCATTTTCTCTCAATATTACTGTAATTTTCAATTTATCAATTTTTATTTTTTACATTTAGGTTAGTAAGAGTAATTTTAAGGCTTAATAGCCTAAATAGCAGAACTCTTCAAAGTATTTGAAAATATTTCAAAGGGTTGTAGTTGTTAAGGTTGCAAAATAAAAAATATCTTGATATTATAAATATGTTAATTCTAAATATTCTAACAAAGTTACATAAAAAAAAAATTATAACC
>JAAAKQ030033519.1:0-17072 GCA_010016005.3 Zanna intricata
CAAGTAGCCCTTCGTGGCACGGACATTCGGTCTTATGCTCTAGGGCGACCGAATGGGGTGGTGGCGGGAGACATGCCTGTAAACCAATCAGTTCTCGTCTCAAGTAATACACCCCCGGCTCTCAACTTCCTGACATGTCAAAATTTTAATCATTACGATATTTATTAATTATAGCTATTTAGATCGGTTTCGTTCACATAATTTTCTCTGACCATCGTATTTCAATTCACCTTTCAGGTAATAGTTAGATTTGTCTATATTTCGTTTTTATGCAAAAAGATAATTTACTTATTGTTTTCGGTTAAAAGAAAAACTTATTCAAGTAAATTCCTTCAAAAAACCTTATCTAAAACTACCATAGAAAGAAAGAAAAAATTGCGTGAATCTTAGTTTGGTTTAATGGTATTTATAAATGTAGTGGTATTCCTTATTTGCGAGAATAAATTTTTGTTTAAGTTAAGAAAGTAATTAAAATTTAGAGAGTTATTATTTTATTTCATTAAATATTCGTAAGTTTTTGAGATATTTCTGTTAAATAAGCAGCATCAAAAGTAATTCATCACCAAACTATCATTTTTAAAAGACGATTTTTCTTCGAAAAAACTGGAAGGATTTTGAGTAAATACGGTGTAATTTTAAAACATTTTACTACGTTTTGCAGTAAAGTTAAAAATATGCTATAACTTTTCTAAGAAATGGTGATATGTTTTATAGCTTATTTTTTTTTTTTTTTTTTTTTTTGATAGTGATAGTGATTTAAAGTGAAGAATTATTCAGCGTTTAAGATTTGTCTGGGACACTATATAAACATATTATGTAAAATAACCGAAATTGTTTAATAAATCAATCAAAACGTTTTATAAAAAAATGTTTTGTTTTATTATTTATGTATGAGTTGTAAATAAAAAATTATGTTTGCGTTGTATGTAGCATTTTAGAGAAAACTAGAGTTTCTCTAAAATGCCTCCGAATAAAATCTAAATTGATTTTTTCGCCATATTCCCCACGCCCTTAACGAATTTTGAAAAAAAAAAATCTGTATGATTAATGTTCCATTTATATAAATATTTAAGTTAAATTTGAAGAAAATCGGTTCGGTCAATTCTGAGATATAAGGCTAAAAGTAGTGCGACACATATACGAACGTATGTTTTTCTTTTGTCTAGACTAACTAGTTTGCCCTAAACCATATAGATTTATGAAAAAACCTCATACGCCATTATTGACGATCACCATACTTTTCCCTTTAATAGCTATTCTAGGTATATTCATTGGAAAAGTAAAAAAAAATGTATTATTGTTAAAAATTTTTATATTCAAATTTGATTAAAAATTAGTCAGAGTTTTAGGTTTTCTTAAGTTTTATTTTTGAATACTAACTATAATAATAATGTAAATTTATTTTGATTAAAAGAAAAGTTTTTAAAAAAGTACGTAGAATCACCCTTTTTTGTTATTATTTTTTCTAATCGATGTTATTAAGCTTTAAACTAATGGGATAAGATGCAGTTCGCCTTGTGCATTTTTACTCAGTACAATATTGAATATTCTCAAGAATAAAATAATAAATAATTCCACAAATTAGAGATATGCATAGTTATATTAATGCTAGTTTAAGTAGGTTAATAGCGTTTAATGCATACTAATGAGATGTTATATTTACATGTACGGATATATAAATACGGTAAAGTATTTTGTTTTGTTTATGAAATACTCTTCATGCGGTTATCTCTACGATGAAAAAAACAGAAGATAAATAATAATTCGTTTTGAAAATAGCTTGACATATTTATAATGCAATAGGTAATAACATTCATTCTGACATTTTAAATGCTTGTAAATTTCAATAAAGTGTCGTAGGTATATAGTATAGATCAGTTTTACATTTAGCATTACATCGGGCGTACATCATGGTGGCGTGAATCAATAGATGTGATTAAGGTGTCATGATTTACGACTACGAGGGAAGAGAGGAAATAGGGCCATCTATCGCAAGCCATTGAAAGGGAAGGAGGAATGGAAATGGTAAAAAAGGGGGAAAGGGGGAAACATTCAGCATTTTTGTGATCTGAAGGGAACTAACGGGACACATGGAAACGAGGTCGATATTTTCAAAAACTTGCACTCACTGCAGCCTTTGTGCTGAGTATAAAAATATTACTGATCTATTCTAAGATAAAAAGTTTTGTTATTGTCATTTTAAAAATAAAAATTTAAATATTTTTCATATTAAAAACTGATTAAAACAAGAAAAGATTTGACCTTGACTGTCGTATTTTTTTTAATATCATTTTTTAAGACTAATATCGTTAAATAGTGTAAATTTGCACACTGTCAAGTAAATATTGCAAATTATATAATAAATAATATTTCGCTAAGCTTAGTTTGTTTATAAACATCAGACTAATAAAACTATTATCCAATACTCATTACCTCCCACCTTTACATAGCTCTCTTACTATGATTTGTATTACGTTAAATTGAAAGTAAATGCCACTAACTCGTTTAAAGTTAGGTATGGTGACAATAGTACACAACACAGCCCACCGGGCTGGTCTAATAGATAACGCGACATCGCAAATCAGCTGATTTCGAAGTCGAGAGTTCAAAGGTTCAAATCCTAGTGAAGTTTTTATGTGGATTTGAATGCTAGATCGTAGATACCGGTGTTCTTTGGTGGTTGAGTTAACCACATTTAAACACTTTAAACACATTAACCACACTTCTCAGGAGTGATCGACCTGAGATTGTAAAAGACTACACTTCATCTACATTTATATATATCATCCTCTAATACCTTATGGTAGTTCCGGAGGCTAAAAAGAAAAAGAAAGAAAATACACAGCATAACCTCATTTTCTTATAGTAGGCATAACTATAGCATCTACATCCAACATATAAGATCATATTATTATCATCACTATCATCATGTATAAAACACATATAAGATCTACAGCCATCACAGCACTATAGCAATCGTTCTCAAATTGGGCGATAACGGCCTCTTGTGAGACTGGAAGCCTTCCGAAGGGAGATGGTAGAAAACCCACAGAAAATTGAGGGTGTTCAGGCGATCTAGGAAGACGATGGCTGATTAAAAAAAAAAAAGGTTAAAATTATATTTTCCTGATATTTCAAATTAAAATTAAATACCTACTACACTGGTACAAAAAATTAAAGGAACACCCATATTTTGTAATAACAAATGATCGTATTCAAACTATTTTAACTTTGGAACCAAGAGACTTAGAGAGATGAATAAAAAAAAATTAATGTTTGAATACTTTATTTTTTGACAGTATAATTCAGATTTCAAAAATCATCAAATTAAAAAAAATATATTCAATCAATGAGAAGAAAAGTTTTAAAAATTTTAAAGTTTTTCTTCGCGAAAATTATGGTCGATTTTTCAATCATTTGTGACAACACTCCCACTGTCGTATTTGTCTGAACCTGTATTTAGTACTGTATCAACCTTGCTAACCAAAAAAAGAAATCGGCTGCATGTTACTGAACGCGACTTGCGGCTGTTTTTATATTAATTAGAGCCTGATATTAAAAAACTGGTAAAAGCACATCAGATTCATTCTTCACATTAATGTAAGTGTAATTTTTTAATTGAAAGCTTTGTTTTGATTATTTTATGTTATATTGAATATGCTATCAATATTGTTGTTACATGTAAATTAACATGTAGGATTTAAACAAAAAAAAAAAGGCAAGATTCCTTAGAGTTGAACTATAGCGATATATAGCGCCATCCCATAACTATTAAAAGATATTTTCACAAAAGAGGATAAAAGAAGTAAGCCCACGCGGACTGGTCTAATGGTTAACGCGACATCGCAAATCAGCTCATTTCGAAGTCGAGAGTTCTAAGGTTTAAATTCCAGTAAAAGTAACTACTTTTATACGGATTTGAATACTAGACCGTGAATACCGTGTTCTTTGGTGGTTGGGTTTCAATTAACCACACTTCTAAGGAGTAGTCGACCTGAAATTGTACAATTCTAAACTTCATTCACATTCATACATATCATCCTCTGAAGAAAGTTGCCGGCCTCCGTGGTGCGAGTGGTAGCGTCTCGGCCTTTCATACCGGAGGTCCCGGGTTCGAATCCCGGTCAGGCATGGCATTTTTCACTACAATTCATTCATATCTTCCACTGATGATATATACCTTAATGGTGATTCCAGAGGTAAAACAAAAAATCTATTGTTGCTATATAGATCTTTTGAAAGCAAATTTAAAAAAAAATACTTCCCTTTTTATTAAATGCTTGCCTTTGATATTCTTATTTTAATTTTTACTGTACAAATCAGATGATCAGTAATATTAAAATAAAATTACATCACAATTCTTCCCTCCCTACCCCACCCACAAAAAAGAAATTTTAGGTATCTATTGACTGGTTGTAAATTTTTCAGAGTAATTTGTTTTTTTAGTTTCTTCCATATAACATAGTAAATGTAGAAAAAACAAACAATTTTCTTAGAAAGTGATTTTGGAGGTGGAAAGCTGAAAAAATATAAAAAATAAATAAATTACCCCCACCCCAAAAAAGAAATCTTAGGTGAATTTCTCACTCATCATTGTTTTTCCACTATATAAGAATAAATAATCAATGCAAAAAGTATTAAAGTTTGTTGCCAGATTTTCTATTATATTTTTAAAGGACTGTAAGTTGTAAGAATTTCTGGTAATAAAGGAAATGCCAAGGGATGTGATAAAGGAAAATGAACTAGGGTATGTATCAAAACATTCTAATGCTAACGTTGACCTATTTTTTGTGTCTAGTTATTAGCTTATAATAAATGTTAAGTTCAAATTATGAGTGTAGAGAGTTGAATGAAACAAATAAATGGTAACAACGGTGAAACAATTTAATATAATAAAGTGAAACTGTCTAACGTTCACGACAGCACCACTGATATAAAAATTATCAGCTGTTCGAAAATTATTTCCATTATTATAATCTCTTTTGTTTATTTCAAAATTTTCGCTCCACTTAAAAATTGTACCGTGGAAGAAGAGCGTACTGTAATATGATTTTTATTTTATAAAGGTGTAAAACCGGTCAAAATTCACTGGTGTTAAAACGGTATGGTACAACGTGTATTAAAAATCCAAATTTTAATAAATAAATAGAATGGTTGAAATAAATCGAACAGAAGTGTCGCCGATTTTCATCGTAGTGGAATACTGTGGAAGTTTCGACTGACGCTACGCAAAACCGCATTAATTATGCTATTTTCTAGGACAGACGCTAGTTGCGAAATTTTCTGAAAAAATTTTCATTTAGTTCAGTGACATAGATTGTGAAATTATACAAAATAGATTGAGTAGTTTCCATACTTCATTTAAAAAATATATCTTACTAAATTATCGATACAGTATACATCCATTGGTTAGTGCTGAATTATTAAAGGATGATTTTTATACTACAGTATGTTCAAAAATTTACGTGTAGGCGAAGTTTAATTTTTCTGTTAAACTAGAATTTCAGTAATATCATTTCAAGAAATGCAAGAATATAAAATTACATAAGATCTACAAATCTATGTGATAGATGCAGTACAACCAACTGAAAAATTATTCGTAACATTGAGATAAGCTATGTTTGTACTAGGTATTATTTTAAGAATTTGAAATTATAAATGTTTTAATATTTATCTTACACTTTTCCCCACATTTATTTTAATTAAATTTTATACAATTTACTGCGCTTCACTTAATATTTTCTAAACTAATTAATTGTGAGAGGAGTTTCAAAAGTATTAAAATCGTACTTTGAACTAAGCACTAATAATTTATTCCAATTAAATTACATCGCAGCTCTGCTTTTTTATTATCACAACTCAAAAAAGTCAATTACGTATTAATTCTTTTTACTCTTCTTCATAATTGAAACTGGAACAGTTTAAAAATTAGTGTTAATAACAGATCCTTTGGATTTAGGAGGTCAACACAAGTACAGATCTGTTTTCTGTACAACGTGCCACTGTACGTCCAAGTCTATGACGCCCAAAGCACCGAAATGGAGTGGGATAAACGAATGTACATCAAATTCATGGAATCCAACCTTTATTTTTTCCGGACAGTTCAGTTTTTTGAAGGTCAGGACATGAGGTGCCAAGGGTAAAATTTCGTTTCGTCGTGTGTTTAATTGTTATTACGCAATAATTCCTTCTTCTTGTAGCTCATCGACAATTTTCTCTTTGGTGCAGTTCAGCAAGTCCGGGACTAGCTGAGCTTACAGCGTACCGTGTAGCGTAGCCTCAATGTTTAACATTCCAATTTTCTTCGCCCTTATTAACTGTGATGATTGTAGATCGTTAGTGATTTCAACAAATAGTCCAATAGCCATCTAGCTCACCTCGTTTACCAGTCATTCAGCAAGTACATTGATGCGTCTAGCTATTAGTAATGAATGGATTAATCTTGCCAAAATTTCCTTCTTTCCTTTTGATAACCAAATATTTTTATATTGAAACCAAAATATTCTTGTCTTTATATAATCTTGTCTTTCGATAGAAACTTGGCTCGATCTGTCTTTTCTACATTTGCAAACTCTACGCTCTTCTGTCGCTTCTTTTGCAAAGACTAAAGCTCTCCTGGAAGAGGGTTTTTATATAAACCTCTGCGACAGAATGTGTGGAAGTAGAAATTTCCAAACAAGAAAATTCGCCAGTGAAGATATCATAAGGTCCGGGCCGAGAGGTGGTTGGGTGTGTCCCGGATCCCTGATCTTGTCTGGGTTCCCTCACCCAGCCGCCTTCCATAGGTTTAACCCGGGCTGCGCCGGGAGTACTGCCTGAGCCGTTACACCGACATCCCAGGACTCGCACGTAGCAGTAAGGGGTTCTGATACCATCACCCGTAAGACAAATCCCTCCTAAGGGCCGAAGTGAATGACACGTTGGGCGGCACGAAACTTCGGCAGAACAATCTCCCATCCTCAACTCGATTTCCACCAACGAGGGAAGAGGGGTAAGCATTCCCCTCCGCACTCCATCCAACATCGATAAAAACGGATCATGATCATGTGTCCTAACTTTGCTGCATGTAACAAAACGCAAAAGCAAAACGTAACTGCCTCTTGTCTGATGACCACAACAAGCTTCAGATTGTCTGCGAAGGTTATCGCGCAGACAATCCCAACACCACATCGTATACGAGGTTTCACAGAGTAAGCCCAATAACCGAGCTCTCTGGAACCTGCATTGTATTTCGAAGGACATCCTCTGATCGCCAAGTTCGTAGATGACTCTCCTGTTTTGCAAATATTGATGAATAAATCGTCTAAGGTATGATGAGATGCCCCTATCCTCGAGTGACCGGAATATTGACGACCACGGTACCGAATTGAAAGCATTCTGTATTTGTAGGAGTATAACCACAGAGATACTTCTGGTCCACCATCAAGTCCCATTTGCCGCACGCTTCCAGACGCATAACATGAGTGGCAACGTCGATTGCAGAATATCCAGGCCTACATCCGTGTTGACTTTCATTAAGACCACCTGTATACTCCATCTCCTGATGAACACGCATAACAAGAAGTCTCTAAAACAACTTCGAGAAGTTGTTTAAAAGACACAGCGGCTTATATGCGGAGGCATTTTCAAGAATGCCAGATTTCTTAAAGAATATCAGCCTAGCTAGTTTCCATCCATCATCGCGATATAAAATCGCGTATATGCATGTCTTCATTGCTTCTAGGACTGGAATTAGGGTGACTCTGACCACGATTTTTACCACCCTCGATCGGGACCCTGTCCGGCCCCGGACTCTTATGGAGCTTCATTTCTTTTGTGACTGCAGTAATTCGTGTAATTCAAACACGGACGGATCATCTGCTACAATTTCCTCTTAAAGAGGGTCAGCTACTCTAGGAAACATAGAGTTAACCAGTTCCAGCACTTGCGCGGCGATGAGCGCCGAAAGGCGACGTCTTTATTTACTTAAATTACTTTTTATTTATGTTTGTTTTACATACTGATGCAATTTTAATTAAGAATTTTATAAAATTTTAAGCATTATCTAAGTCATTTTAAGTCATTCATTTTAGTCTTTTATGTCGTATGAAAAACTTGTATGTTAATACGCAAACCTGCTGATAAGACTTAAGTCTTGGCGGGATCCAACATTGTACAAATTTTATGAAAAAAAAAAATTAATAAATTAGAAAAAAAATGTATAAATAAAATTATTATATTTATTTAATTATTTTATTTCAAATTAGGAAATATGTGTTTAATTTTGATTTTTTTTTTTAACCCTCGGAACCACCGTTAACGTATATCTTCGGAGGATAAGATGAATGAATTGTAGAGTGTGTAAAAAATGCCATGCCTGAGCGGGATTCGAACCCGGGACTTCCGTATGAAAGGCCAACACGCTACCACTCGCGCCACTGAGGCCGGCGTTTAATTTCGATGAAATCTTGTTCTCACTCTTTCTAAATTTATTTTTTAATCTAATATGTGATTACTAATGTCTTTTCCCAGGCAGATCATCTTCAGCCTTAGAATTCTTAAACGTCTAGACAGGAGTAGTTCCGAGTCAGTCCTTCTCAAGCCCTTGCCACAAAGTTATAAATGATCTTTACTTAATAACAATTCTTTTGTTTTGTTATAGTTAACAATGTTTTTCGTACATTAAATACTTCAAAGGATCACAACAAAATTATACAATCAAATATAAGTGAGTTAAAAATTAAATATGATTAAATTAATTTGTATCTACTGTTCAATTCTTTTTCTTGTTGAAATGATAAATCAGTTTAATCTCGAATAGCATAAAATATGTTTAAAAGATTTCTGATACATTTAAATTTTAATTTCAAGTTAATTTTAAATAATGAAAAAAGTAAATTAAATCTTTTTTTTTTTGTATAATTTTAAGTGTAATGATATAATTTTAATTGACTGAGCCTATAGGTCTTAAAAGTTTATCAGAAATCTCGGTGGATGTAACCCATGTTCGTCAAAATTTATATTACTTTTTTTTTTCACACCTCCGGGGCAACTGGACCTGTCGTTAGGTATAACTCAGTCGCCGCGGAGTGTCGTGGCAGCAGATTACCCTGCCCTCCCTGTTTTGGGGTCCCTTAAGAATCCCCCCCATCGGGGTCTCCCGTGATTCTTCAAAGCACCCGACCCTCCGCTTGTGGAGAACCGAAATGCCTCTCCTCAGAGGAGTTACCCATCCCTTCCCTAACACCTATCCCTACCGAGAGTCGGATGCGCGTTTCACACACCCGGCCCCTCAAAATTTATATTACCATGTAATTCTAAATCTACTCTTATTATGATCATTTTTTTAATATCAGTTATTAGTTAAAATATATTACCTTATTTTAACTTTTGAAGCATTCCAAGGCAGATCACAAAATTATCAGTATTTTCTTTTTAATAATGTTCTTAAAAAAATTAAAAACCCATTCATTTTAAGTATTAAACTCAGGATCAATTGAGCAGAAAACAAAAACGCTTAACACAATACCAAAATGTTTTTTATATATTTATTTTTCTTTTCCACTTATTTGTCAAAATGTAATCAATTTTTTTTAAATTGAAAACTAATTAAGAAATTCAGCAAACAGATTCTTCTCATTCTTGGATCGTGGAGAAAATCTTTTTTGGAACATAGAAACTCATTAAATCTAACATGAATTTATTTCATTCGCTGAAAAATAAAAAGACAGAGAAAAACTTTCAGTGAGAAAGTAGAAAGCATATACTATGAAATATATTAGTCTTTATATTTTATTTGGTTAGTAATAATCTATTTTATAGAAAGGTCAGTTAAAATTTACGTAAGTTCGATCATAAAGAACATTTTTAATAAAACACTTATCATTATTCGATGTTTTTTTAAGTGTTCTATAAAACACGAACGACAATCATGCAAACATGTTTTTGATCTGGGACGTTAATAGCAGTCGCATTCTTAAGCGATAGCGAAAGAAGAATGTTAGGCGTCTAGACGCCGCACGCACCTTTTGTAAACCAACACATTACTCAGATGACTACTACTGGCTATAGAAATCATACTTTATGCTAATACATTATATTTTTTTTCTGTTAATAAATAATAAATTACTGCAGTTAGTTAACGAAAGATTTTAAATTATTTTATAATTTACTTTCAACCATAAGTTACTAATAATATGGAAATGAATATAGGTTGTATGTTTGTTTATGACCTGGTAACTTTTCAGAAAATAGTTGTTAAATGATTACACACAATCATATAAGTGAAGTCAGCTTTAGAATATTATTAGAAAAAGAGAAAAGTAGTGTTGAATATTTGTTCATTTATTTGAAACCAAAAATTCGTTGGAACTCGTGCTAGAAAATAAATAAAAATATATAAAAAGGTATTTAATTAATTAATTATATCTATTAATTAGATTATACCGCATTTATTTATAAGCCATCCGAAAAAAGAATCGTGCATAAAGAATTGTTTAGTCTGTAAATTAAAAAGAAAATCTGATGTGGACTCTACATGACTTCCTTTTTTTTTGTTTTTCTCCACCCCCGGGCCGGACCCACAATGAAGCACAGCCCGGGCGAGGGGTTGTCCACTCTAGTGCGTCTTCCCGTCCACCGGCAGTATGTCCGGCACGACAGGTTAGCCCACCGGTTGGGATCTTTTAACACGCCTGCCTCAAACATGATTTCCTTGTAATCCAGTTACATTACATATATAAGTACATAAAATTTTACTTTATTAATAGCTTCTGATATTTTTTCATAATTTTTTTTTTATTATTTAATTATTATTTATCGTAAATTCTTTTGTACAATCAGAAGTTAATATTTATTAATAAATCAACATACTTAGATTAAAAAAAAATCTGATGTGGACACTACTGACTTCCTAGTAGGAAAATCCAAAAATAATATAATTCCAAATTATAATTTGCAATTAATATTAAATGATCAAACTTTCACCAAATCTATACATATACATTTATGTAGTTTAACAGCTGTTTTTACATGGGACGGTCGTGTCTAGCAAATTCTAGTGAGAATTTACTAGACTTACTTTCAAACTTCTTAGTAATAATCTGATAGGCCCGTCCCCACGGGTCCTCATCCAAATCCTGACAGAGTTTACGCTAGCTGGCTGCCTTAGAATTTTTAATTAGAAAATTCAAAGTCTTTTGGCACACTACAAACTGTTGTGCCGCCTCCTCATAATCACCACTGTGTAATCTACGCAAGCGTTGCTTCCTACGACGTAGCCTCTGTAATTCCCGTCGCTTGTCTGCGATCTGCGGAGTCCACCAATACGCAGGCTTGTATCGTTCGCTCCTGATCGGTAATCCGTCAATCTCACTTTTTATGATACTCTGTAGTAATTCGGGTGCGATTTGTTCCTCATCCTCAATGAGACGTAAAGTATTTGCTACTACTGTATTCACTTGACGCCGTGTTAAACGCCCCATGCCTTTCGCTTCTCTGATTGGGGAGAGTGTCATCCCGGATCTCCAGAATTGTAGCCATGTGGTCACTAGCGATTTCATCGTCTAAAACGTGCTAGGAGCAAGAGCTATTTCTCCATCTTTCGTCCAGTAAGATCAAATCAAGAACTGTGGCTTGACCACGAGCTCGGAAGGTGGGTGTACCGTCGTTCATACAGTACAAATCTGTTGACAACATAAGATCCGTCAATAACTCACCGCGACGATTAGTGTAATTGCTGCCAGTCAATCGAGATTTACAATTGAAATCCGCCATAATTATAGTTCTTTCATTAATACTAGTTATAATTGCATGTAAGCTGTATATGAATGCTGCGTAACTCTCCAGATCACAATTAGGTGAGATGTATCCGCCAATTATTATTACCTCTGACAGCTCGAAAGAGATCAAACTTTGAGGTCTACTCATCAGCTGCCATTCATCAGCTGTCTACTCATAAGCTTCCGTTTAAATCTGAAAACCGGAATCTTTCGCGATCACAACACTTCCTTTACTTCGGACAAGGAAATAAACATACTAATAAATTGTAAAAATTAAAGAAAAGAAAATACTTTAATTAGTTAGAATAACAAATAATAAAATAAATTGAAAGAAAAATTAAATTATATATTTATTTATATATGTATTAGTAAGAACACCTATGGCGTTCAAAAATAGTTCTGTGGATAATAATGTTTTTATTCTAGCGTTTAAAATATACCTTGCCTGACTAGAAAACAAAACCAGAATAAAAAATAGCGATTAAAGGCAATGAAAAAAAAACTGAAACTATGGAATAAAGGATTTAAAAATAAATAAATATTTATTTATTTTTAAAAAAAACTAATTTTGTTAAATTTAAAAATAAAAGAAATAAAATGTATGTAAATTAAAATACTGTTTTGCGTAATGTACTTAATTAAGAAAATCAAGAAACGCCTTAATCTGTTTTCGAAACAACGTCCTAACTTTTTCCTCCCTTTTTTTGTCATTTGCAGATTTCCAGTTCCATAACTTCCATATATATATTAATTTTGTAAACTATACATTCTGACCCTCCCCTCTAAAGGAAGACACCCTCTTGTTCCTATTCCTGTCGCCACTCCCCCTTCCCCTCCTAACGCCCCCTTCGTTAATAACCCTGACGGGCTTTACCGGAGATTGTTTTTTAAACTCTCTAAATTTGATTATATATCACAGTCATCAGTTTGGCCTTCGTTAGGATGCCACTGATGCAAATGACTCGGTAGACATTTACATTAGTGTTTTAACTCAACTTGGTACTTCGCTGTAAGCTTCTTTCAAAATATTTTCGGTTGTCTATTCTAATTTATAGCCGTCTCAACTATTTAACCGTTCAGCGGAAGCGCGATCCAAGCGCCTCGCTCTAACACGGAAGGACACAAATTAACCATTCATCAAATAAACTTTAAAATTAGACCATTAACAAATATATAAATTAGTTTGAGCCAGCCAACATCTATTCTCTATTCTCATAATTTAGATTATTGATCGTGACAATGACAATGTTTTCCTATAAATTCTTCAAGTACTTTTCTTAATTCATCAAAAACAATTTCACAAAGATATAAGCATTAACGTTTCTCCGATCTGGTCCACTTTTGGGAACGAGATCAATGCCTTCGCACTTCCGCACAGAGACCCTGTCAAATCATGCTTCCGGTCTGATCTGATCCCGGAACCGAGGTCAATACCTTCACTTCACCCTTTCCATGCACAGTTCCATAGCAGTGGAATGAAACGAGCATCTAAACTAATGGAGGCTCAATGCCAAAACGCCTATCTTGGTGAAGTAAGCGCCAAAGCGAACCCATGCCACCCGGATTAATACTCTAGCTATCCGTAAACTATTCATTTATTATATCTTAAAGTATAAAATATTATTTTTTCCTTACATAAATTTTAAGATCGTGCAAGTAATTATTTCAATAATAATAGACCCATAAAATAAAATTATAACCCCATCTTTATTAGAGAAAGGAATTTCACCAGCATCGCTAAAACTTTTCTTACTTTACACCAACATCAAAAAAATTCTATGTAGACAGCGTAAAACGACAAATCAATATCTCTTTTTATGGAAATCGGTGCTACATGTCATAATTTCAGAAAATCAATTTATTATGCGAAATCAACACGTTCTACGCAGAGATAATAATAAAAATAATAAATTTGTTATTAATTTAAGCCGTTTCTAAAGAAACTAATCAATTTGTTCCTAACGATAGCTGCAGGTTTATAATGTTAAAAATTAGTTCTACATAGAATACTACTAAATTCTGAATCTACGTTTTTACTTCTTTTTGGGGCGCGCAACGAAGCTTCGTTATTACCCCCTGAAAGCATTGGATTCTACTATACATAAACTAATTTTATAATTACGTGCACTACATATAACGATAAATAAACTAAATAAGAGAAAATAAAAAATAAAATCAACAAACAATATCATAATAACGCAGGATAAATAGAAAAAGGTAAAGCGCAATATAAAAAAAAAAACATTTTATGTATATTAATCATTAAATAATCGAATATGGATGCCCTGCTTTAAAAAAATAATAAGATATTTGATAACATCTCCAGATTGTTCCCTAGAATATCTTGGATATTAGCTCCTAACCTACATTGCGGACTATGCCACATAATAACGCAGTCCACAAGGATATGGTGTTTCGTTAGCTGGCAGTTGCAGTTCACAAACGGGTGTATTGGTCTGATTCATTAGGTGTTCATGTGTAAGATTAGTATGCACTGTTCGAAAACTGCGAATAATAATCTCCTCTTTACGGTTATTACAGATTGAAAAATTCAATGGCAGCTCAGTATCCTAAATGTATCGGGAATAAATCTTGCCATCTTCATTGAAGAGTGTGTTTAATAGAACTAATAAAATCGGTAGCAGTAACACGAGTGGTGAAAGACGGTTGGCTACATCCGTCTTTAGCAGCGGAATCCGCACGTTCGTTATCTGGGATTCCCACGTGTCTAGGGATCCAGAAGAAACTCTCTTGTTTGTTGCAACGGTTCAACATAGCGATTACATTATGAATTTCGGTGGCGATAGGATGATGTTACTGAAACTTTAAGCACAGTGATACGGATAAAGTTTGAAAAGACTAAGTATAGATTCATATTCTGACCCCATAAATTTTAATAAATCTAAGGTTTCCTCCTATTCATTGAATTTTTAAATGATCATATATATTTGATTAAAAAAATGTTTCTTCATGTAAGTTAATACAATAATAAAGATAAATAAAGTTAATTAGAAATCAATATTTATTTATATTATTGTTTCAGTTGTTAAATTTCACCCACTTATTAATGGAAAATCCTAAAGAATAGAAGAATAGTTGGGAGAGAGAAAAAGGGGCTAACAAGTTTATTTATACATACCTTACAATTTACTGATTACAGAAAAAATATTTCAAAACCTTCTTTAAAGAATATAAAATATCATGTAATTTAATTTTGGATTCTTTTCTGTATGATATAAAACAGACAAATTATGAAGAATTTAGATTTTCAATTTTGTTTCACTCTTCTCCAAGGAAAATATGTTTTTTATTAGTCTTGTATAACTAACAGTTTAAGATGAAACCGCTTGAAATAAGTTTTAGAGATAATATTTTCTAAAATTTTAGCTTTTTTAATTTAATTTACCTTCAAAATTAACTTATTTCAAATTATAACGAAAATTGTTTTTTTAATTCTCAAACTTATTTCTTACTTTAAAAAATGTTCAGTAAACTATTTTAACTCAAAATAATTCCTTCATTTTGAGTTTAAAAAAATTTAATAAAAAAAAAAATGATTGATTTCTCGCATAATCAAGGTATTCTCCAGAATCTAATAACAAAGAAGGATATCTAACAATAATTAAATATCCTAAACAAAAATGTAGATGTCCTTAATTATTTTTTCATTTAATGTTTACTCTTCTAGTTCCACTTTAATTGTTTCATTTATATTTAACTCCTGTTAACCTTAATTAATAATAATACATAATAAAGAATTTGAGATCTACCCGAACCAGTTAAATTACAAAACTATTGATTCCGTGTTTCTGACATTCGGCTAGTATTTGTGTCCTATTTAACTAACAATACACCTTGATTTTGATGAACCAGAGTGTAACACGGTTAAAAGTATATATAGTCCCGTAAACTTGTTAAAGTACGTATTTTCACTTCATAAACATGGAACGCAGATACCTATGTCTTCTAACTGAATAAAACTACACCAAATATTCTGGAACCCTCCAAATTGTTAAATTGTATTTTACATATTCGAGATAAATATTTAGAATGATGCATATAAATGTAAACATTCGATTTCTAAAAGTTTAATTATAAAAATTTTATTTTTGAGCTTTGCTCTAGAATTCGGTTCAGGTAAATTTTCAGGGAAATTCTTTAATATCTTGATAATAACTAAATTTTAACAAATATAATAACATCTTTATTTACTGTAAGTTATAATAAAAATTACATCAATATTCTAATTAACCGCATTGTCCTGTCTTAAAATGTTTAATTAAAATAAATTTGAATAATAGAAATTATAATTCTATTTGGAGAATATTATAATATGGCTGTGACAAGCAACAGGCTGTACTAAATTTTATCCATCCCTACTATAATATTGTACTTACAAACTGTAATGAGTGTTACGTTCGATACGACAAAATACAGCGTGTTAATTTGAGGGCGTAGAAGTCTAATCTGACACGCGAGGGCAGTAGATTGATACATCAAAAATAGTAATGCCAGCACGGCACACACCGCTATTTTGATAATATTAACAACAGTCATTTACACGCACTCAAACTGACTCATGATGGATAGCTTACTGGAAAAAAGAAGAAAAAATAATGGTTCATAATACACAGAATACTTCTCTCAATTTTAAGAGAATTGATATACTTTAACTTATTTACGTCAGTCAAAATTATAAATCGTATTCGTCAAAAAATCTGTACTGTAATATAATATTATTTTATTCCTTATATTTTCCACAATCTAAACGTACAAATTACATTATATTATATATATACGATCAACTTGAAGAACATAGTACAACAAATTCACATTTTTACTAAAATAAAGCGAAAATATTTATCTTTAACTATGCGTATTACAAAAATTTTCATTTTAATACCATTCTGTTAAATCTTTAACCTATATTAGTAAATCTAATTCTCCTTGCTAAGGTAACAGCTACAGGTACAGGAGTAATTTTGGTAATCCGTGGTTAATTAATCAAATTATGAATTTAATTTACAAACAAATTATTACATTCAAATTAAACTTCCAGAAAAACTCAATTTGTAGGTTAGTCATACCTACAAATAATTTATATAAATTAATAATATAATATTATTAGGCCTATATGAAATAAAAATACTACAAACTTACACATATCTATAAATATCTTTTATAAAGTATACATACTTTAGGGATTGGTTTGCTGGCATTTCTCCCGCCACCACCTCATTCGGTCGCCCTAGAGCATAAGACCGAATGTCTGTGCCACGAAGGACTACTTGTACCTAAAATCGTTTTCATGCG
>JAAAKQ030033530.1:0-17071 GCA_010016005.3 Zanna intricata
TTTTTTTTTTTTTTTTTTTTTTTTTTTTTTTTTTTTTTTTTTTTTTTTTTTTTTTTTTTTTTTTTTTTTGCTTGATGGCTTAATTCACTACAGACGTAGTATATGAAAATGAAATTTTTTAGTGAATAAAAAATGCCATTCCTAACTGGTATTCAAACCCAGGAATCCCAGATGAAAGGCCAAAACGTACCTTTCCGCCACGAAGATCTGAAATTTTTTTTGGTTATTTTCAATCAGTTTCCTAAACAATCAAATTATAAGTAAATTGTACAAATTAATAATGGCACGAAAATGAGCCATGATATCTTCCAAGACAATACTCTTATAAAGGTTTAAACAAAGTACAGTACAATAAAAATTATAAGCGTAAAAAGTACAAGCAATTTAATAGTTAACTGTTACGAATAAAAAAGATATACACTAACATAACTTAACATAGGTAAAGAGAACAATAAAAATAAATGGTTAACAAAACCGAAAAAGCAACTGAGTATAAAAAAAAATTGTCAAAAAGTGTATATAATAAAGAAGAAGTTAATCCAAAACACTGGTCACAAACAAGAAAAAAAGTTGAAACCACCAAACTTAAACAATTCATAAACAACAGATCAAAAGAATTCATATTACTAAATTAAAATAATTCGTAAGTAGTATCAGAGAAATTTCTCTAAGGAAAGGATAATATTCAACGCACAACAGCCTCTTTTGTCGTCTCACATTGAAGACTCACAATGAAGAGTCTCACACTGTTATTTGAAAGGATAATAGCCAGATGGTTTTTGTGCGCGTTTGCATACTTTGAATTTAGTTGGTGAATTTCTTCATGAAGAGATGGCATCCATAGGTAATGGTGGATCTCCTTGTTCTTCGCAAACCATGATGCCTCCGATATGTTTCTCAGCACTTCGGTCTGGAATCTTTGATGATGTCGACATTTCCAATGCTTGCCGTACCTCAATGATGTATCCCGTAGGCCCATATTAGCTTTATAAACGCGCTATACAATAACAGTTTGTTATTTAATGATAACACGGACCTTCTTCCTAATAACAAAGTTCAGTCGTCTAAGCTTAATATTTAATCGTTTTCTCTTTTCTTTCACAAGATTTTTTCGTATTAGACGATGATTCAAATGAAGTCCCAGATATTGTACGTTATTTGAATGAGGGATATGAATTCCATCTGGACAGACTCCCTTCCTCAGCTAATTTAAAAAACTTATTTAATTTTATATCACCAAGTTCCTTTTAAAGATCTATAAATATTCAATGTACATAGCTTTATTTACTTTTCATGTTGTTTCTAAGCTTAATCTGAAAACCATAATTACATTTCTGGTATTCAATCTAATTTTAAAAAAGATTACTATAAATATTAATTATTACTACACTTAAGGTTGGATGAAGAATTATCAAAATAATAGTCTCGTATATTATTTTATTAGCTAATGGATTATCGAACATCTTATGGTTACCTAAATACATATTCTGTAATTTCACAAAATTACTGAACACTCAATAAAAAAAACACTTAAAACGAAGTATTACTCGTATGTGGAACTACGGGGGAAAAAGCTGATTTTAATATACACAAAAATTCCCTATTTAAATTAATACAAATACAGTAATAATTTATGTGTGTGTAATAATATATATGATTGTTCATCACCAAAAAATATAGGCTAAATATCTGAATAGAAGTATTTTATTGTCCCATAAAATATTTACACATTTAATGCCAATAGAGGAGTGAATTGAATTGTTGTATTATTACCATTTAATAATTAAAAGTCATACCAATTTAATTAACATTTTACTTAATTTAAAAACATTTAAAATTTAAAAACAATATGCTGCTAAAAAAGATTCTGCTAACTGATAAAATTATATTTTGTTTTGAGTTTAGATAAATGATAATTTTCAAGGCATTCAATTAATTAAAATAATTTCAAAATATGTAAATTATTTTGTATACGTTTTCTAAATATTTGTTTTTAATTTAATGTTTTGCAAATGATATGAAGTATTTATAAGTTAATTAAAAATAAATATATTGTAATGGGTGTTATAATATATTGTATATGTATTTTAAATAATTGCATTTATGTTAGGATTTAAAAAAATAGAATATCTTATTCAGCGTATACAAAAATAAATAAAATAAATTATCACATCTATGTGTAAGCATAAACAAGATTGTGTTTTTAAAATTACTAAATTTTATTTTTACTTTCCAGAAAATATAAAAAGTTAAAAATTAAAGGAGAAAAGATGGTGATGCATGTAAAAAAAAAATTGGATACTAGGTTGTAAGCAAATCTTTACGTTTTAGGGTATTACTATTTCATAATAAGACCAAAAAATACCATGTGTATTTATGTATGGGCATACTTTTGTAAGTATAAGTATATGAGTCGTATTGCTTTTGGTCTTATATCTCAGGGTTAAACAAACCGATGTTCCTCAAATTTAGCTGAAATATTTCTATAAATGTGAGATTGATCATATTAGGTTATTAAAAATTTGTAAAAGGGATGGGTGCATCACAAAAATAAATTTTGATTTTCTTCAGAAGCTTACTAAAATACATTTTATTAAAGCAAATTTGTTACCTAAATTCAAATACAAATAATATATTTTTTTTAATATAAGCCCCAACCACTTAAAACTGAAATATATGTTTTTTGTTATTTTGCTTTATCTTTCTTCAGTTTAATTTAAAAAAATTTTTTTTAAATGTGTTGATGTTCTTTTAAATTATAAGCCCCCCCCCGAACCTAAAATACAAAAGAGTGCATATATATATATATATATATATATATATATATATATATATATGTATATATGTATATATATGTATATATGTATATGTATATATACTTGAGGGGTAAATGTCAAAAATTATACAAATGTTATTTTATTTTATTTATTTTTTAATTTTTGAATAGGAAATCAACGTTTAATTTGAAAACTGGCTTATAGTTGATCATATACGTTAAAAACTGTTGAAAATTGTTTCTTTATCATATTATTTTAATATAGGTCAAGGCAGATATAAAAGTATAAAATTGTAGAACCTGTATAAATTTGAATTTTATTTCCAATCTATATACCACTTTATTCGTAATTTAATAACTTTTAAATTTCAATTTCAAAATAATCTTATTTCAAAATACTAGATGAGAGCTTGTTTCTCTCGATAACGAAAGTAATTTAAAGTTAATTGTAAATATTAAACACCGTCAATACATGTATATTTTGTATACTGATGCAAAAATTTTAGTTAAAAACTTTTAAAAAATATTAGATAAAAGTTAACAAAAGTTTTAGTTCAATATTATAGTTAATAAAAAACTAAATATGTTAAAAAATAAACTGATTTATTGATTAAAGGAAATATAAAAACCAGACTATTTCAGTAATAAAACGTTGAATAGGAAATTATTATTCATGTGTGCATATATGTATGTATATATATATATATATATATATATATATATAAATTTTCTGGACTATACAAGTTTATTGTTTTGTATAAACTTACTTACAATACAGTAGGTTCGAAAAATTGTGCACTGGATTTATGAAAGTTCAATGCCAAAACTTTCTTAATTGTTACTTTTTATTTTTGTTTCGTTACCTTATAGATACGGATATTACAAAAACTGAAACAGTTTATAAAAAGTGGGAAAAATGATCCCTTCTAACATCAGTACAACACTCCACACGTTGAAATTTTTTTTCCATCACTTTAATCAACTATGTACTGGAATGTCTCGTACGTATACCGTTATTACGATTTTTATTTCGTCAATTGCGCTTGTTCTGTTACGATACACTGCTTGTTTCCCTACAACCCATAGAAATGAATTTATAGAAACCAGATCGAGAGATCGAGCAGGCCGCAAATCACTAGAAATGGTTTGTTCACCAAACAACATTTCGTAAAAACATCATTGACCTGTTAGCTATGTGCGCTGTGGCGTCATCTTATTGGAAACAACCGTGAACATGCTTGTGTTAGTCAGTCTGTTAACTGACTAATGAACTTTGTTATGACAGCACAATAAAGGGAAAAAACTCCAGCCAAGTGGCATTACCGTTGCCACACTATCCCCTCCGTCGCTAACCCTGATGGGCTTTACCGAAGGTCGTCTTTCAGCCTCGGTCTGATAACATCCACAGTCATCAAACGACCTCGGGGAGACTGGATCTACAATGCGCTTTCTACTCATACCAACCCAGACACCAATTTTCGCTTTGCGTAAAGATTGTTTATGTAATTCATGGGGCTTAGTTGTCGCCGACAGTCGTGTATTTATCGAATTAATATACCATGCCTGGTGGAACCACGCTTCATCTGTAACAAAAATATCGTCGAGGGTACCTAAGGAATTATGGTCAATAAAATGTTTAAACCCATTGACAATAATTTAGTCTTTTAAAATGATATGTTGGTTTCAGTTCTTGACCACACATTATTTTTTAGGGGAAAAGTTTCAATTCTTTTCTTACAGCTTTGTCTAAGTCATCAAGTCTGATATTTTGCAATTCTGCTAACTTAAGCATTGACTTTGATGGACATTCGGCCACAGAATTCGAAATACCAAGCAGCTTCTGTTCGTTTACTTTTGGTGATCTTCCACTTCGATCAGCATCTTCAGCAGACTTCGATCAGCATTTTGATAAGAGTTTTTAAATTTTAATAAGAGTTTGAAGTGCATTGCGGTGAAGAAGAGGAGGATTAGGAAACCTTTCAGGAAATTTGTGCTTTAGTGAATTATTACTTGTCCCCTTCACTAAAGACGTGTTCAACAAGAAAATACTTTCTTATACTGAAAGAACCATTACATTTCTCACAAATAATGATTTTGATCAACAAACCAACACAAATCGAAAAGAAGTACGCTCAGTCAAAATGAAAACTGACATCTTGGTTTATTACTGAGCAACGTTCAACGAACCCATAGGGTAATCAACCTAACGCCGGAAAAACAGAATTCACCACATAATGGTAATGTATGCAGCACAATGACTTTCCGAACGCTCTGTATTACAAGAAAAGAACGTTCTGTATTTCAAATAGTTCAGTAAATCCCATCTTAATTTACAATTTGTAATTCATAATACAACGAAATTAATATACTATTATAATAAATTATTTGCAAAAAGTCAGTTTTCTTAGCATTCATCTCTAAACTCTGTTACATTTTATAACAGGTGAGGAATTTATGTTATAACAACAGTTTAATTAGTATTCAGCAGATGTTCAATACATTAAAGTATTGTCAAATAAGATTACTTCATGTACGGTATTTCTTGAAGTTGATTTTGATGAAAGGGTGGATCTGAATTAATTATTCGTTGTAAAGTACATATCATTCTTCTAAGTCGGTAATGTTCTCTGATAAAATTACTTCAAACTCCATATCCAAGGAAACTTTATTATTATGTTTATTGGTATGAAGGAAGACCAATTTTTTTGTGTGATGTACGCATGGAAGAAGAAATTAATATATTTTAGGAGTTTTTGTCTGGATAGGAGACTTATTTCATTGTAAAAATTGGAAGAGGGGATTTATTTCTTAAGATATTCCAAAACTTGATATCTCAAAACAATCCCGATATATTGTATTTGTGAGTATTATTATTACAACCTTATATATTACCATTGTGTATATACGGACAATGGATGTCCATATATTTGACTAAAAGGCGGTGACCCCCTCCTTTTCTCTTCAAGTTAAAGAGGACATGAATTAAATATAATTTGAACGGACAGGATATTACGAATTGTCACGTTCGTACGATTTGACAAAGGCAAATAGGCATAGAGGTTCGCCTTTGATTTGACATAGAGGTTCCTGCCTCTATGTCAAATATGTTGGAGTTCTGTCCTCTATGAGTTGGAATGCCGCAATGTTTCCGAAACCCTACAGGCCGTGGTATGAGACACAAGCACTCGTCCATGCTTCCGCGGATGGGTGGTGCTGATAAAGCACGGGGGCTCCAGATCTTCTGAACCCAAAGGCACCTCCCCGAGACTGAGTAATGTTTAATTGCGAGTCCGATCACGGGATGGCGGAGAGCTGTGAGAATGGTTTAGTCGGTAAGAGGCAGGTCACTATAAGCACTTACTTTAATATCTTTACTGAACCTGCTTTGAGTAGGTTATCACTAGCTCGGGCTATCCCGAGTTATAACTCGGGATTCGAGTCCAACACTGCCCCATTAAAACCCCATGGGTACAACGTAACTGATATTTCTTCGAAACTCATCGATTACAAAAAAAGAAAAAAAAGGGGGGAGTCAGCAGGGTTCCGTTCTCGGTCCCTTGCTATGAAACCTGATTTTTTACGGATTTCTTGGTTTGACATTTCAGAAGAGGTCACGGCCCAGGCTTTCGCCGATGACTATCTTCTCTTAGTTCGTGGTAACTTACAATTATAGCTACAGGAAAAGCGCAAGCGGCCTTATCAACCCCAAATGGTTGAATACACAATCAAAATTTAAGGATCTCTGTGACCAAGGCAAAGTATATGCTTCTAAAGGGCACAGAAAAATTTGTTGTACAGTAGAAACCCCTAAATTAAATATTAAGGCTGAGTAATCAGCCATGTTAGAGTTCATAAGTATCTAGGTGTTTTTTTTTATTAAAAGTTGCTGTTTAGCAACCATATTAAACAAGTAACGGCGGACGCCGTCTCTGTGCTGCACATGCTTAGGAGGATTATGGGCTGTCAGGCCACCAATTGGCGCCCCTCTTCGGCGCCCTTCTGAACGCATAACTTGGACAGAAATAGATCAAATAATTGTATGCACTTAGTATTTTTAAGACAACGTTCTACGAAGCTACTACCGTATTAGGAAAGGCTCTCCTAATCGATTTAGTGGTGAAAGTTTGGGTGGCCATGTTGAGATTGCGAAGAGGTCGGGAGGCTGAGGTATTTTGGATGCGGTTTCGAGTCGGGCCAGTACCGGTACGGAACAGTGATTCCAATGCACCGAATCCAAATTTAGTACAGTTGCCCATCCCCCAGCTGTGGAAGAGGCTTCCGAGCCTCGCGATGGTAGCAGAGCAGCAGGAATGGAACATTACGAATAAGGGATGATCCTTGCCGATAATTCTCAGATTACTGTGCTGATTAACTAAGCTATAAAAAACATAAGACCTAGGATATTTTCAGCTGTTATCCAAGCCTAAATTATAATATGAAGCGGATGGTGTTCGATTTCCTCAAGAAAGTGAGGATTATCTTTCATCCAGAAAAAAAACCATTTCGATAACGAGAGCTTTGATAAATCAGGCAATTATTTGAGAACATGGTGGTCTTTTCATTGCTTGCTCTTGGAAATCGTTTAAGCAGTAATTGAAATGCGTATAAACGATCAAGGTCATTTTCAGTCAATTCATTAACTGTGGCTGGAGGAAAACATTTTATTTTCAAGTCCTTCCGCATATCTCGCATTATAGTTTGCGACTTGATTCTCAACTTGATCATTGAATCTATATCTCCACAGCAACACACGTCTCAGCTCGAATGTTCGGCTTTCCACAGTTTTAATGATCTGCCACGCAGTGGCGTATGATGAAAACTTTTCTTTGCAAAAGCCTTTTTCTCCCACGTCAGTAAATTTTTCCGTGATAGTGACAATTTCCCAAAACACACAAGAAATCATTTAAAATTTACTTCAATATTTTACCAATATGTGAACGTTGGCGAACCCACACACGGGCTGAAAACGTTCTTTGACAGTGAATGCACTCTTACGCTCCATCGTTCCACATTCGATTACCACGAAGGACATCCCATCGCAAAAAAAACACACCAGACAATCCCCACTGCAGCTTATCCTCCCTCCTCCCATTCCTAGCAGCAATGAGCAATATCAGCCGTAAGAATTGGCAGCAGTAAAGCTAGAATAAGCTGAATTTATTACAGTGTAAAGGGACTTCACGCCCACCACAGTGGGATTTAGTTAGAATGATAATGATACACTTAGTTATCATGAAAAAGTTAATGTAATGTATAATTTATGAAATTATTTATAAATTTGAGATTGATTTGTTTTTAAAATCATATATTATATCATATCAAAAGCTGATAATAATGTTGATGAACATCTCGAGACTTGTATGTAAGTTAAAATTTAAAAGTCTCCTTTGATTATAAGAATCAAAAATAATTTTATTTTTCGAATGTTTTTTTGTTTCACAAAAATCCAGTTTTATATTTATTTGCTAAAACAATAAAAATTCGCAAAATTTAAACCTTTGCTAAAAATATCCATAAATATAGTTGATGCCAGATTATTTATAAATAAAAATAAATCAGTATGATGAACATAAGGCAGGAGTAGCGAGACAGTTTTTTTTTTTATACTTATTTATAATTAATAATAATTTTACAACGTTGCTTTTTTTGAGAAATTGATAATTGTATTCTATTAGTGATTTATTTTTTTTAGATTAACGTTATTTTGTAAGTAGTTTATGATTTTTTTTCCGTGTAATATTCTTTTCAATCAAGTAATACATTTCTTTACTTAGATTGAAATTATGTCATTAAATTTATTTATATTTTTTAAACAGCCGTATGATTATGAAACATATAAAAAAAGCATTAAAGTTTCTAAAAAAAAGTTTTTATAATCTATATATTTCCTTATGTTAAATAAAAATAATTCTTAGGTCATAATTGATAACGTAGTGATAAAAACTGCTAGAACTACATTCGTCGATAAAACAAGCGTAAAACGTAAAATTATTAACCTAAAAGTCATTAATAATAAAAAAAAAATATCAGAATTGTAAAAAATCCAAATAATGATAACTAATTTTATTATTCGGATATTATAAAATTGTTATAAGATAAAGTTGCAATAATTTAAAGTGGCAAATAAACGATTGGATTTATGTCTGTTTAGTGCCAAAACCATAACTGTTGTAGAAAACCTAAACTGAATTAAAATTTACTCATAAAAATTGCATAACCATTCTCAATAAAAATTGCTAGGAAAAGTAACTGAACCATAATATTAGCACAAAAAGATACAGAAATAAGTTCATTAGTACAAGTGATGATACAGAGACTTCTGTTGCCCACAAATCCTGGATGTACTATTATACAATTTAATTGGACCCTCTTGCATCTCTACTGGTTTATATAACATGAGTGTCATAAGAAAGGCAAGGAAAGTTCTCAGATTAAATACATTACTAATTTTAGCCCGAAACAAAACTGAAAATCTATACATTACTATGAATTATTAAAATCTGATATAAATAATTAATAACATTTATTTTAGAAAGTTGACCATTAAGTTATAATACTTTCCTTGCAATGGTTATTTATTATTATATAGTGGTGAAAAAAAAATCATTTAATTTAATTAAAGATTCAAAAAATTGGTATTTTTTCTCCTCCACAATCACCAACATCAGCTTACAATTACTAGAATTTGCTTTTTCTATGTTTACTTTGTTAAATGGAAGAAACAAAAAAAAATTCCACCAAAAAAATTTAATCCAATTAAAGGATATCTAAGATTTTTTTTATGTGGATGGGGGTTGAATTATGATGAAATTTTATTTTAATATTATTTTTAAAGTTTTATTATTTAAAATTTTAATAATATAATACATTAAAATTTTTATAAATTAAAAAAAAAATTATATTTTTAAATTTTAATCGCCTACCTACCCTATCCCCAATATTGTCACCAAAGTTTTTTTTTGGGTCGCTTTCACTACTATTATGCATAGAAAAACATTTAAAAAACGGTTAAAAAATATACAATAAATTAAAAGATACCTTTTTTATATTTACCGGTTAGAAATTTATTCTTATAAATGTATAACGGAATTAAT
The DNA here is from genome assembly GCA_010016005.3 of Zanna intricata. Taxonomy (NCBI): domain Eukaryota; kingdom Metazoa; phylum Arthropoda; class Insecta; order Hemiptera; family Fulgoridae; genus Zanna; species Zanna intricata. The sequence goes on from JAAAKQ030033530.1 coordinate 9,871, forward strand.
TTATTACATAACCGCGAAATCCGTCCAGAAATGTCGATGTTATTATTATACTGAAAAATCAAATTATAATCAACTGCAAAATATTTCAATTATTTTAAACGAATTTTTAGTGATCTATATTACAATTAAGAACATTACAAATGACAATAAATTGAGCTATTTGAATGAATAATTTATTGAATAATTTTGAAATTTCCACATTCATCCCCCATCACTAATAGTTGAGATATACAAGAAAACCTTTATTGGTTTTCCAATCATATAGAAAAAAAAAAACCTTTTTGATAAGCTTGTTGAAACAGTGTAGTAAAATGAATAATTACTATTTTTTTTTTCTTTAGGGAATGGATCATGTGAAAACACATATTACTTCCTACTCTTCCTACTTCTGTTATAAGGCCTGAACACTAATCCGACATTAATTACAGCTCTTAAAAAAAAAACTTTTTTTATAATAATTTAAATAAATTTTCGAATTAAATTTTGTAAGTCTTTTTTTCTTTTATTTATATAACTCAATTTTTAAAGGTGAAGTGTTAAGAATCAATTTTAGAAACAAAAAAAGAAAGAAAATAATAAAACTTTGTAGTGGATATGAAAATTTGCACGAATAAAATTTTAATATAAATTTCATCTTTTTCAAGATATATCACTCCACAATAAATCATTTCTCAATAATACATGCACCTAACTTTGTGAAAACTTTAATAGAATAAACTTCAAATAATATGCAAGCTTAAAAATCAAATTTCATAATATAAATTCAACTACTCCTAGCGTTTTTATGAATAAAGCACGACATTTTTTTCCTAATATAGTAATTAAAATCAGATATATTTTTTTAAAAAGTAAAACGGAATAACAAAATGTATCACTTAATTCAAATCAAACATCAATTTTTTTTTTTTAACTAAAAGATGGGAATATCAAATGTAGTACCTGTTTACGTTCTATGATGTTTAGGTTATTTAGGATGTCATATTATATAAATTATGTGAAAACTCTCTCTCTCTACGTGTGTTCGTGCGCGCGCGCGCGTGTGTGTGTGTGTGTGCATAAATCTGGGACTCCTGGAAAATTTCAACCAAACTTGGTATACATATGTCTTGCTATCTGGAAATCTGGAAAAAAATATTGTGGTGGTAAGACAACAAGTAGTACCTCAAGAGATGTTATTGGTGAGCGGATGACACGTAAAAATAATTAAAAACGACTGATATTAGTTCGAATTTATAATATTCATGTCGCTGATTGGTGACAGTTCCAGTGACATTTAAGCCCATTTCGTCGAATAGAATTTTCTAGAATCTTCTGGAAGTAATATATATATATATATATATATATATAGAGAGAGAGAGAGAGAGAGAGAGAGAGAGAGAGTGAGGGAGAGAGAATGATAAGTATTGAACTTGTACTTCTAAAAACCGGTATATAAAATTGCTTTGGTTTTACATTTTAGATAGATTTGATTACTTTCCTATTTAATAGAAGACTGGGATAAATAAATATCGGGGAAATGCCAGTTAATAAGCTAGTTATAATATCTAAATAAATTACAATAATAATACATCTAATAATAGTGACATGCTTAACTTTTATTAAGAAGCTATAAATCAAAACAATACGGTTTGATTATGTGTCAAATTTGTGAATAACCTGTGAGAAAAATTATGAAATATGTAACGGGAATAGGATTTTAACAGCCTAAATAAATTTTGATGTTTAATTTTCTTTTCAGAATGATTTTTAAAAAATTATGTTAATTTATTTTTATTACTAGATTGGTTTTTCTTTTAAAATGATATATAAAGTAGTACGTTTTATAAAACTGTATATTCTTTGGATTATAAAATCACAGGTAATCCATATATAATATATGTATAAAGGTAAAGGAAAAATATTGAAGAGAAAGTTTGTCAATATTACATTTGGAATAAAGAACTGCTAGCTTATTATATCGTATATTAGTTTTGTCGGATGTATTTTGTCAATTGTGTTCAGTAAATATATAGTAATAATGTTGCGTCTATTGTTATACTATAATTTAACCTATAAAATACCAATAGTATAAAAGTAATTTAAAATTTCAAATAAAAGAGACATTTAAAATTTCATAGCAAGAATAAAAATAAATATCACTCGAGAATAAAAAAAAAGATGAAAAACTTATATTAGAATTATAATAGCGTTTAAATTTATTTGAATGCTTCTCTACAAGCCTAGTAACTCATTAAAACAATTTTAAATAGTCAGCAAAAGAAATCAGTGGGTTTGTAATGATTACTTGATAAATTATTCCTAAGAAATAATCTCAAAGGAAAGAAAATTTCTATCGTATGCATTGTGAAAATGATTTTGGTGAAGAGTTATATCTCACAAACCACTTGACTTTTTGCCATTTTGTTAAAAATTCTTATCAGTTTTATGTCATTTATGCATCTTTTCCCCAGTTTATATTTTTTGAGGTTGGATAAATTTTTATGGGCGAATGCCCTTCCTGACTTCATTGATAAACATTATTTATTAATAAATAAGTGCAATCATAAGTTTGTATGTCCACTGAAAATCTCTATATCAATGTTAATACCAAATCTTCATATATAACAGCTCATGTAAACATATTTTAAGCTTTTATTTTATCTTAATCGAATTTAAGGTGAAATTTTATATCTTCGGTCTACCTTTTGTTTACAAAAAAAATTTTGAAACACGTAAAACAAAATTTAAAAACCACGGCTATTTTATAAAAATAAAATCTTTTTTTAAAATTATTATTTATATTATTTTATTTATTATAATTTTTTTATGAAAATAAAAATTATAAAAAGTGTTTTATACTAAGGAGTAACTTCTGTTTGTGTTTTCCTATGAAAACTTATTCAGAAAAAAACTGTCCTTTAATATTTTTCGTAATTTTGATAAAAACAAGACTTACATACTTTTTAAAAATTGTTCGTTGTATTTTTTTATAAATTATAAACTGATAATAAATTCAGAATTATTATTACATATATTAATTTTTCAGAAAATAACAAAAACAAAAATGACTTTTAAAACTTACACAAAAGTGTAAAATATATATATATATATTTAAAAAAAATTTATTTAAATTAATTCGAATTATTTAAGATGTCAATTTTAACTTCTAATCCTACACTTGATTCAAATTTTAAAAAATCAAAATTTAGCGGAGAGAGAAAAAATTAGACACAAACTCATACACCCGCACGCGCACGCACACATGCACACGTACCTTCTAGAGTTTTTGTTTAGGTGATTATTTTTATTTTATTTATTGTTACTAAGACTATTGTATATTACAAGAATATGTTTAACTTTTTAACTAAAATTTTTTCAACTATTTTTCTAAAAAAAATGCCTTATCAAGGCATGCCTAAATAAGGCATTTTTAAGGGGTACTTTTAATGCCTTATTATTAATAAGGCATTTTGATATGGCATTCAAAATGCCTTATAAAATGCGTATCAAACTGCAGATTATAAAAATGACTATAAAAATCGCATAATAAGAACAATGGATAGCGACAAAAAAGAAATAATTTAAAATAATTCTTCAAATTTTACTATATTCCAAATTTTTTTATTAAAATAATCAAACTCTTAAACTGTATGGATATACAACTGGATGACCAATAGAACTTTCTATTTAAGCTTCAGCATATACATTTTTTTTATAACTTCTTTTTGAAGGGTCCTTGTTTTAATTAAGTTATTGATTTAAAACTGTAAAATTATTCGAAGAAACTCCCAAAAATAAAAATATTAATAAAACATCGTAATTACTACTTTACATAATTAGAGGGGAAATAAAAAAAAATAATAATAAATTAAAAGTAATTTATTTGAAAGTATATACTTTAATTATAAGGATTACAATGAAATTGTTAGGATAACAAAATTTGTCGAAAAGAGGATTAAATAAAACGTTAAACTTGCTGAATTCAGTGGAATATTTCCATTCTTGTATTAAGTTAGCTTTAAGTAGCCTACATAATTTACGTCCAGTGGCGTAACTAATTGTTACGTAAATAAATAATTACTTAGTTAAACATATATTTATATAATTTTGTTGTGAAAGAGTTATACAAATAAATGTTTGTATTACATATTTATTGTTGTATCTAATTCATATACTTAACGTCTAAGTAAATAAAAGAATATTTAAAAATCATGAATAATAAAAAAATTATGTATTTTTTATTGTAAGTTTCTTACTGGTGTTTAACCAGTAAATGAATAGCTCATTTAGAGCTTTTCATTTCTTCATTTTAATTAGTTTTTTCAGCACATTATGTTGCATATTTTATTAAGACTGTTAATCTTCATTTCCAGTTAATTGTTCTATTTATTTTTTTTTTATAACATTCTGCCACAAATACATCTCTGTCTAATTCTACTTATAATTTCTTCATTTTTTGTTTATCAATTCGATTAATAATCTCCCTCTGAGAGATTATTAATCTCTCTCTGAGAGATTATTAATCGCTCAAAGTTAAAAACTCCTTCATTTCTTCCATATTATCTATTCTTCATTTTTGTTAAGCATAAATACAACCATTTTTTTAAAATTCTCATTTAAAATTTTTTATATTATTGATAGATATAGTTAATATCTTTTCTAAATAAAAACTTTCTTTCCTTCTTTTGTAACCTCATGCTAACCCGTAATTACAGCCTTCTCTCTGCTAGCTACCATAAACATGTAAAAATTTTATAAAACGTAACATATTATCCTATAGTTTCTTGTTACCTTCTTTATTTACCTAAATATTTTAGTGATCAATTGAACCCAATATACTCATTATCATCATCAACTGGTTTTCTACCAGTCAATTATGCCTGTCTGCTTCCATCGATTTTTATCTCAAGCCATGAGATAAAAATCTAATACTTTCTACTTTCCAATCTTCACCTCATCTATTACCTTTTCTTTTATTTTCATTACGCTCTTCCAGTTCTCTGTCCCTATTGTCCCCAAGTATCAGTAATTTTTACTTTTTCCATTCTTCCTTCACTTGTCCTTACCACCAAACCCACTTTTTCGTTTACATCTTTACTTTAGTTTTTCCTACATTTATTTTCATGCCTTCTTCCAGGACTGTTAACAATCTTTGAAGCGTGTGTGTGGTATCAACTGTAATTACCATATAATCAGTGTTATAATCTTAATCATTATACTACTCTGCTTATCCCCAGGAACTAATTAATTCTTAAAGTTACCTCATTTTTTTCCATATGTAGCATCTCTAAATAGTGTATTTTTCATCTCAGCTAATTAATATACATCAAATTTACTAGAAAATTAATTTATTTTTCTTCTTTGCCTCAACCACTGGGTAGGACCAAATTATTTAACTCATTTCTGTTATGAAACAATGAATTTTGTACACTGCTTTTACTGTTAGTGAAAATTCATCTCTGAATGTAAAATGAATACATTTTAACGAAAATTAATCAGAAAGAAAAAAATAAAGATTTTAAATTTCATTTTATTTGAGTCATGACAACATTTAGATAATAGGGTGAATCAGTAAATATCAGACAGTTAGCAGGTTTATAAATAGAACCTTCAAGAAAAAGTCTTGGATGAAAAGAAAAACCTATATTTCACGATATAAAACTGTACAACTTAAAATGATCATAATGTGAATTGTAAGCGCAGTTAGGGAAAATGCAGACTTTGAAATGAATTTTTTTTATTATTTATTAAATAATTTGTACCGAGGGATCAAATATACAACGTTGACATCAAGAACAAATTGAAAATGTACAGAAATAAAGAGAAAGATGGATAAAATCTGTTAAGAGAATCCCGATCAGATATCTGTATGTTTTTTTTTAGTGGGTAGAAGTTTCAATAAATTGAAGAAAAATAAAAGAAGATTTTTTTTTTTCTTAATTAATTTTACCCAGCTAAAAATTGTACTTGTAACATTAAATGGACAATTTTTGGCATATGTGAAACCAGTTTTCGGCGTTCAAATCAGAAAACTTCAAGATAAAAACTGAGATGCATTACTTCTCTCCTGTAGAGGTAAATAATGTATTACATTGGTTGCAATATTCGTTTATATTTTCAAATAAATAATAGAACAATAAATTATTGACTACGTTTGAAAAACACCCACTAACTACAAAAGATATATTTTTTTTTAATTTATTAAATACTTTCTGTAAGAATAATTTTAATTTATAAGAAAGATCACTCTATTAAATTTTGTTAAATAAAATATTTTATTTTATATAAAATAATTTCTTCTTAAAGAACACACTTAATGTAATTTAATTACATTACACTTACACTTAGTATAATTTAATTCGAGTTAAACTTTCAGCTTTAATGTACTGATCACCTCAATTGAAAAACAAAACATCTCATTAAAAGGTTCGTAAACCCAGACATACTCGTATACGGATTGCCAAATGATTATTACTGTAATAAATCGTGACTACTGTTTATTATAATTGATTTTAATGGAACAAATCATTCAACCTTTCAGTTGTATGATACCAGTTCCAAAATTACATGTAAATTATGTTGATTAAATAGAGTAAAAGACTAATATCAATAATATAAGTGGTTAAATTATGGTAGAGAACAATATTGATAGGACAAATAAATGATTTTAGATGGAATACGACCGAAATGGAACTCTAATTTCGAATCTCATAATAGAGCTTTTTAATTAATAATTAACGGTATTTAATAATGGTTCATTAGTCACTGAGAACATTTTAATTAAGTGGGTATTAAATAAGGTCTTTATTATATTATAACGATTTTATATTAAACTTCGTATAGAAATAGATTATTATAATATATTTTATAAGAAAAATTCTTAACGTATTTGATGTAATGGAGGGATAAGAAGTATTATTTTTTCAATAAATTAAATATTTGTCTTATAAAATAAGTTTTAAGAGCAAAACCGTAATTTTAATTTTTCTTTTTTTTTTTATTAGATACAATTCATTAATCTTCTATAGCTGCTATCAAATAAACATATATTACTGTCCCGGCAAAAGTAATCATGTCAAAAATGGAGTTCCAGCTTTTGCAAATCTAAATGTTTTAGGATTGTTCATCTAGAAAAAATAAATGTACCGGTCTCCGTGGCCGAGTGGTAGCGTCTCGGTCTTTCATCCGGAGGTCCCGGGTTCGAATCCCGGTCAGGCATGGC